>JAWQFJ010002351.1:55000-121044 GCA_034096865.1 Theodoxus fluviatilis
AATCCTGACTTCTTGCTCTTATTTAAAAAAAATTGATGATTTTTTATGATCAGTGCCCATAAATAGCCTACAAAGGCTCCTGGGCATAAAACTCCATCCATCCATCTGTCCATCCATCTATCCATCCATCTCTTTGTTGTAAGGCACAGTGTGTGCATTTGAAAGGGCTTTTTATTGAAGTACTCCTCCTCCACACACCCCCACCCCCCCTTCCTCCTCCTCCTTTTCCTCCTCCAGCTTCTCCTTCCTCTTGCTGCTGCTTCACCTTCTACTTGTGAAAAACATGTCATTGCTAAAACATGAAACTGTCTAACAATTGCATTTCATCTGGATAATGCTTATTTGTAATTTAAAATATTCTTATTCTCTGTCAGAAAATGAGATGATTTTCTTTTCTTTCTTTTTTTGATAGAAAAAGTTTTATTGGTGTATAAGGTAGGTCATAAATGTTTATTTGTGTTGACTTATCTTCATACATACAGTTTTTTCGCATGAGAAATTTCTAATATAGAGATCAATGTAATCATCCTGCTTCCTGCGCTCCTAATGCTGTCCTCACACAGTTCCTTGATGTAAATCTTTTGACAATGTTTACGGTGAATGTACATTAATGAGTCGAGCTTCTCATTACATTTATTATCTCATTGCATTCCAGTTTCTTCCTCTTCCGAGTCCTCTGTACTTTTGAGGGCATGGAGAAAATCATGGAACAGTATGAAAGGATGGTGCCACATGTAAGTAGGTCTCTCTCTAAGGAAGTGTGTGTGTGTGTGTGTGTGTGTGTTTATGTGTGTGTATGTATGTGTGTGTAAGTGTGTGTGTGTATGTGTGTTTGTATGTGTGTGTATGTATGTGTATGTCTATGTGTGTGTGTGTGTTAGAGAGAGAGAGAGAGAGAGAACGTGCAAACTTGATTTTACAAGGATAGTGAATTAGGCAGTAGTGCCTTTCTTACATTCAGCCCTTGAGGCAAAATATTCAAATGTGGTGAGAGAGAGAGAGAGAGAGAGAGAGAGAGAGAGAGAGAGAGAGAGAGAGAGAGAGAGAGAGAATTGTCAAATAAGCTCTTTCAGCATATACCATGATGTGTGGTAGTCATTACTGCATATTGCAAGTGTATAGTAACTACAGAAATAAATAAACTGTTTATGTATGTTAATTATTTCTTCCCTCTGTCATTTTTTGGACAGTTAATCTTGTTTATCTCATTTTCAATTCCTTTTTGCAGCACTCACAAAAAAAAATTGTTTATGTGACACCCATTTTGTAAACACTTTCATCTTGCAATCTAACGTGGCAATTTTCTATTTAATAATGTATATTTAGAGTTCTTTCCTTTCTCCTCTGCCATGTGGTTCTCCATGTTGAGCTGTCATTGATAATGCCTGGTTGTCTTGGCAGATGTGGACCCCTTCTACAGCAGGGATGATTACACTCCTGGAAGCAATAAAGCTGCATGATGGGTACCAGTACCTGCCTCAGATCTGGTCAGGTGAGTGTTCAGCACTGTAACTCACAGTGGATCTCAGATGTTTATGACAGGGAATGGTAGGCTGTTGAAGTTTTCAAATGCTGTATTCTCTCATATTGTCACAAACTGTTCATGAAAATTTATTGGTGAATATTAGACTTCACTGTAGCCAGTTAAAGCTGAATGGCAAGGCATTCCAGTGCAGTGAGCTTAAACAGATAAATAAAAAAGGTAACAATTCATTGGATAACCCAGAAAGCAAGGATTTGTCAGGATTTTCATAGACCTATGTTTTACTGATCCATCTATAAAATGTGTGCATGGCACCAGCACAGCAGGCTGTCAGGACTGTGCTCAGAGATGGATTCTTAACCACTGTCAGCACTCAGTTTGGGCCCATGGCCTGTAGAAAACTGGGTAGATGGGGGAGCTGAGAGCATGAAACAATGCTACCTGTTCTTTGTATTGGGAGGTTATTGTTAATAGGTAGTCAAGGATCACAGGTGGTACTGGCTCAGGGCAACCCCAGACAAATGTTATAATGAGATAATACTTCCCTGGTCACCAACTATGAGCAAGGACGGAAAACGCCACAGACCAAACAACTGTAGGATGACAAGAACATTTATTCATGCACAAAACACATTCACTCAACATGCACTCACACACAAACACATAAATGAAATACAAGCAGAATCCAAATTACAGGCCACTAGCAAACATAACAGAGACCACTACTCAGTCCTACACAAGCTTTGGCTTGCTGAAAGAACCACTACGGGATCAGGGAACAAATACCATGGCAAAATCATTCAATGATGCCTTGAGAGACAGGGGAATAAAGCATGTGGTAAGCAGTGCTCACCTTCCCCCAAGTCAATCACAGCCCTCTGAAAGAAACGTTGTGCCATCCTGGCAGTGGAGAGCCAGGTGACTGGCCCAGTGGTGTTCTCCTGTCATGTCCACCGTTAGAGACCCAGTACATGCATCTCATGGGTTCACACCATTCAAAGCTGCGTTTGGTCACAAAGTGAGGGGTCTGTTGAAATTGGCCAAAGAGACGTGGTCAACTCTCCTGTCCATTCGTCAAGAACTGCAGACACTTCTGTAGGTTATCAAAGGCAGTCTTGGAGTTCTCATATTGTAGGGCACTGCAGGCATACTTGCACAACTTCATAGTGTGTTGGAACTGCTCCAGTGCAAACACCATTCGCTGGGACCTCGACCCATTAAGACAAACCTTCTTCCAGTTCTCCCTCCAACCATTTTTACCCCAGCTCTCCTGTAACGTTCACGTGAAACTCTCACACCATCGTGACAGGTCATTCTCCAGATTTTAGAGATTGTAAATACATAAGGTCACAGAACATCATATATGACTGTCAGAGGTCTGTAAAGATAAAAAAACATGCACACTACTTTCTTGCTTCTTGCACACAACAGGACAGTAGACAAGATGATACCAGAGGTATAAAACGCAAATGCAACAAGCCAAAAAGGAGATAATGAGAGACTATTTACCTCTTAGACCCAGAAAAGAAGAAGACAGAAGACAGGGTTCAGTACAGGAAGGCCTCCAGACTCCTGGCCCAGTCTAGTTGGGTGTCAAAATGCACCCACAGGAACTACATAAGACCGCTCCAAAATATGTTGCCAACCACAGGAGACATACAAGTAAATAGCTCAGGTCTGCCTAAGCAAGACCTAACATTGACACAATATAATCATATGAACAGCACTGCCTGAAAACGGGGCACCCAGAGAAAACTCTTGACAGGCTGACCTGGCCTCCAAATCTGCAAGCACCTACCATCTTGTTGACAGATAATTTCAGATCAAACAGCTCAGCAAAGCATTCTGGAAACTTCACAGCAAACAAAACACAAGAGCACAACATGCACTACGCCATCCACCAATGACTCCCACCACAGCACAGCAGTTAGAGCACAATAATCACGTGCAAATCATTTCACCAACTTGACCCAAACTAGCAAAACTCAAATCCCATTAGTACACCACAGGAAAAAACAATGTTTGTGAAAACATATCAGTCCAACTGCCTTTTTAAGTCATGACATAAGACTACAGACATATTAAATTTCTACTTTAGAGGACAAAACGAACAATTCTTCCCCTTTTCTTGCACATACAAGTTTGTATTGTTTTGTTGTTTTCTCAAAAATTGATTTATCTTATTCAGAAGTGGGCTGGAAAACTATTTTGCGTTGACATGAGTTTGATGCACCCAGTATAGCCATGGCTGTTTCTGGCTGCCCACAGACATGGTGCTGTTTGACTACATCCGCCGAGAAGACCTCCTGACTCCAGTGCTGGAGCTGATGGCCTCACGGAAACATGAAGCCCAGGTGAGAGTTCCTGCCACCCTTTCTCCTCTGTGCCTTCTCCAGAGAAGTAGTCCCCACCTGAGCTTCTCCAAGAAAACCAGTGCCAAGACATGATATCTGCCTCTCTAGAACTATGCCCTTGGGTCTCTGCTTGTGCGAGATTACATTTGAACATGGAAAATGTTTCATCACTGAGCATTCACATTTCCTCAAGCATTCAGTGGAGAGTTCTGTATCTTAGATCTCTTCCTCAGGCATGGCTGTGAAAGCTCTTGGTCAGTCTTGCACTGGGTGCTGGAGATGATAGAATTACTTGTCCTGCAGTTAATTGTTTTTGTTTTTCCTTATCTGGAGTTTGTTCTCTTGTGACATGGCAAGTTCCTAACACAGAGCCAGGCACCTTGTTCAGGACCAAGAGAAAAGTTGCAGACCTCCAGTGGGAACTTGCTCTGTGTGATGGAAATGATAGAGACTCACTTGTCTGGCATGTTTTTTTGACTCACATGCGAAGCAAAAGTGAGTCTATGTACTCACCCGTGTCGTCCGTCCGGGCGTCCGGGCGTCCGGGCGTCCGTGAAAAACTTTAACGTTGGATTTTTCTCGGAGACTATTAAGTCTATCAACACCCAATTTGGCATGATGGTGTATGATGACAAGGCCTAAAAAAAAATACATAGTGACTTGTCCTTGCTTCAAGGTCAAGGTCGCAGGGGCCATAAATGTTGTCTAAAAAACAGTCATTTTTCACATTTTCCCAATTTTCTCTAAAGTTTTTGAGATTGGATACCTCACCTATATATGGTATATAGGGCAAAGTAAGCCCTATCTTTTGATACCAGTTTGGTTGACCTTGCTTCAAGGTCAAGGTCACAGGAGCTCTTCAAAGTTGGATTGTATACATATTTTGAAGTGACCTTGACCCTGAACTATGGAAGATATTTGTTTCAAACTTAATAATTATGTGGGGCACATGTTATACTTTCATCATGAGACACATTTGGTCACATATCATCAAGGTCAAGGTCACTTTGACCCTTATGAAATGTGACCAAAATGGGGTATTGAACCACTAAAAGTGACCATATCTCATGGTAGAAAGTGCCAATAAGCACCATTGTGCTTCCTATGTCTTGAATTAACAGCTTGTGTTGCATGACCTTTGATGACCTTGACCTTGGGTCAAGGTCACATGTATTTTGGTAGGAAAAATGTGTAAAGCATTTCTTAGTGTATGATGTCATTGGTAGGTTTAGTTGTTTGACCTTGACCTTGAAGGTCACCTGAAGGTCAAGGTCATGTAAAGGTCAAGGTCAAGCATGTGAGTCGTATGGGCTTTGCCCTTCTTGTTTGTTGAGCATTGTTCTCTTGTAACAAGGAATCGCTCTGTAGTCCATGTAGGTATGATCAATGGATGTTCTGCCTTTTCCATGTCAGCTGCAGGACCAGTTGGCAGCCATTGCTGAGTATGTCGTGAATAGGTGGATCAGTGAATTTTCCAGTCGTCTGAGGAGGCCCTTCCAGTACGTTCTCTTTCCTTTTGTTTAGAATAAGGTTCCTCTCTCCCTTTGCTTGGGTGAGTGTGTGTGAGTGTGTGTGTGTGTGTGAGTGTATGTTTGTGTATAAGAGTGTGTGTGTGTGTGAGTGTGTGTTTGTGTATAAGAGTGTGTGTGTTTGTGTGTGTGTGTGTGAGTGTGTGTGAGTGTGAGTGAGTGTGTGTGTGTGTGTGTGTGCGTGTGCGTGTGCGTGTGTGTGTGCATGTGTGCACATGAACCTGCATGCATACTGTTTTTTCTCATGCTTTATGAATTGCAATCCAATTGGCTCACACATCTCTGAAATGTCACCCACAAAAATTGCTGTGTTTTAATGTTCTTATTAAATGTATGAAGATAAAGTTTCCATATATTGTTGTGATGAAGACATTGCCTGTTTTTGAATGCATTAGTTTAGCTTTAAGACGATTTACTGTGCTTGAAAAATGTTGAAGCATCTCAAGGCAGGTTTATTTCCTTTGCAGGTTGACAGCTGGCAATGTGGGGAATCTCATGCAGATCCTCCTCCATGCAGAACGCTTTGACCCAGCCTGGTAACTGCCTCCTTCCCAGTGTCTCTGTTTCTTGCTGGAATGTCGGAAATAGGTTACCAGTGACCAATATGGTGTGATGCTAGCTGGAATTCTTACACTTATGTTGACTTGACCAGTGGTTGTTTTTTTGTTCGTAAATGAAAGATACAGTTTTGATATAATGACTTGAAATTTGGCAATTTAGAAATATGTATATGAAAACCGCTGGCGCTGAACCTCCAGGTTTTGGCATTTTACACCCCCAAAAAACAATAAAGCTGTGAGGACCTCCAGTAAACCTGGAGGGATAAAAAATCCTTCTTTCTCCTTCACCAATGTCTAATCTCCTCGAAATTACGTCACATTATTCAACGTAAAATTATCACGTCTTGCATTTTGCATTCGGACTCTGTTGTAGCATTTTCTTGGCAACACCAAAACGTAAAAAAGTCACTTTCTTTTCAAACCTCGATTCTAAAAAGTTGATACATTCAATCAGACCTAACTTCCAGTAAGTGTGCAAAATGTCAAGGAAATCCGTCCAGTAGTTTTTGAGATATCAGCTGTTAAGTCGAGACAGACAGACACACACAAACACAGACAGATAAAGCTGTGAGGACCTCCAGTAATCCTGGAGGGATAATATTCTATATCCATTTATTTTTGTCATGCACAGCTTATTTAATTAAAAATTAAGTTGATTCCCCTTGTCTCAATGATGTATATGATGATTTTGTAGCTCCCAGATAGCAGACGGTTTTGCAGATTATTCAGTTGTTTGATGTGTATCTGAAGCCAACCAGAAACACTTGCACTGCAATGCAGACTGTGAATGGCAGGCTGTATTTCCAGCTGCTGCTGCTCTCTGCCCCTTGCTGAATACAGGGAATTCCCAGATCCCCTTTTCTTGCCAAGGCCCTGTCAGTCTTCCAGCCCATTCTTCACCTGTCTTGATGAGCACTGATGAAGGGTTACCTGCCTCTGTTGCAGGTCCTGGTTTCAGAAGTACCAGGAACACAACAAGCAGTTTGCAGGATTACCAAGGTAAGCTAAGGCATCATTCAAATTTTTGGGTGGGACTCTGATTTATAAAGGTGAATGAGAAATTAGCAAGAAATCAAATTACAAACAAAAATAATAGAACAACACAAAGTAAGTCATAATAGTTAAAGGCTTAACTGTTGTGCCATAGTTTTGATATTTTGGCAGCTTGTTGCTTTCTTATGAAATTGTGCATGGTTTTGTGCTGAAATGGTATTTACTACTGCCAAAATCACTATATTTCATTTTACAACACAGAGCACTAATGAGATAGTGTGTTGTCTTCTATACATATAAAAGGGAAAGTGTGTGTGTGCAAGTGTGTGTGTGTGTGTGCTTGCGTGTGCGTGTGCGTGTATTGTGTGTGTGTGCGCATGTGTCTGTGCTGTTATTGCTATGCATTCCCACAGCACTTAAACTGTTTGATTCCAACTTTACACACATAATCTAGGTGCCATAGGAATATAATAGGCTATCTACCTTTGTGATAGAGACATCAGGGGCTGGGTTTTTGGCTTCTTTTTTTAGCATTAGGTTAAAGGCCATGCTGGACTTTGCTTGAGTTCGGCCCCCAGAACTGGTCACACGTGGTAGAGATATGGATGCAGTGGACGGTGAGAAGCATCCTTATGGTCTCTTTCAATAAAAACCGCTGGCGCTGAACCTCCAGGTTTTGGCACACACAAAAAATTGGGTTCAAACCCGCAATCTCTCGAGAAAAGAGGGGGGGGGGAAACACACACAAAAACACAAAAAACAGGTCAGGTTCGAAAAAAGTTTCAGCGCGGATTCGAATCCGTTCACGCATGACCTAACGTTACAATTGTCCAGCGCTTTACCATCTGAGCCATTCATTTGGCAACTGACGTTACTACGTGTTTGTAAAGGAATTATAACGCTCTTTTCTGTAATGTAAACTCCCTCGCTTCATATTTTGCACTGTAAATTGTATAAAAATGGATGATAGTTCATGAAATTTGAGTGGTCTTGTACATTTTAGGATACTTAAGGTCTATTTCTGCCAAGTTTATTATCGATTCACTGCCATTAGGCCAAGCCAACAGACTACCAGTACCAAGTTATTGCGCTTAAGTCAGGACAGACAGAACGAACGAACGAACTTTATTTTACACGGGTAGTGAATTAGGCAGTATTGCCTTTCTTACTTACATTCAGCCCTTGAGGCAAAATATTCAAATGTGGTAAGAGAGAGAGAGAGAGAGAGAGAGAGAGAGAGAGAGAGAGAGAGAGACAGAGAGAGACAGAGAGAGAGACAGAGAGAGACAGAGAGAGAGACAGAGACAGAGAGAGAGTGAGAGAGAGAGGGGGGAGGGGAGCTGGGGAAAGGGGAGGAAGGGAAGAGAGAATGAGAGTAAGAGGGTGGGTGGGAGAGAGAGAGAGAGAGAGAGAGAGAGAGAGAGAGAGAGAGAGAGAGAGAGAGAGAGAGAGACAGACAGAGAGAGAGACAGAGAGAGACAGAGAGAGAGACAGAGAGAGACAGAGAGAGAGAGAGAGAGAGACAGAGAGAGAGTGAGACAGAGAGAGGGGGGGGGGGGAGGGCAGCTGGGAAAAGGGGAGGAAGGGAAGAGAGAATAAGAGTAAGAGGGTGGGTGGGGGAAGAGTAGAGAGAGAGAGAGAGAGAGAGAGAGAGAGAGAGAGAGAGAGAGAGAGAGAGAGAGAGAGAGAGAGAGAGAGAGAGAGGGAGGGAGGGAGAGAGAGAGAGAGAGGAAATTGCAAGCCGCCGAATGTTGCAGATTTCTACTCTTGCTAGCGTTGAAAGACACGCGGAAACGGAAAAGATAACTCTGTTTGACTCGATTTCGATTCGACTAAGCAAATTCCGTCCGCTATTCCGTCAATTGACCTTTGAGTGAGGCAGTTTTTGAGATATATATCAGCTTCTAAGTCATTCAGCGTGGCTGAGACTAGTGAATATAGTCTCAGCAACAGGTTGGTCACGTGATAGCCTAAATTCTTCCATAACATGCATACCACCGTTCTGAACACAAAGTCTCAGCCACGCTGAATGGCATATCACATCGTCAGTGTATTCCTCCGCTTGTTGTAATACACTCGATACTGGCAGCCATGTTTTTCGTCAATTCATTTTCTAAACATCGATTTCCCATAAATGTAAAACTTGTATGCGGTAAAATTCGAATCACAAGAGTGTAATATTGTGAACTCTACTAAGTATAAGGACTTTGAATACAACAGCAATAGTTATACTTCATTTAGCGAGTAAGGCAACCTATCCCGCCTGAATAATCTTTTCGACCGATACACACAGAAAGTGAGAAACCCGCTGAGTGCTATTGCTGATGAGGAATCATTAATTTAATTTATGCTTAGAAGGATTAAACTAAGAAAAACTGCTTCTGAGCTATCTGATAATATCGAACTTCGGAATCGGACGGATTCCTACAGAAGAAACTTCCACTCGACACAACACAACACAGACGGAATGTAGGTTAAATCGCTTACTGACTCCATCAGTCGACACACGAATGATCGAAGTAGAGCTCGTCAAACAGTGTGAAGGCAGTTAGACCACAGGTTCCGGCCAGAAAGCATTTACTTGCGAGAGTATAACCATAGATTCACGAAACCAGCCCGGAGCCATAGGAATTCTTTTTGCTGCGTTTATAGTAGGTCGAAAGATTGTGTGAATTACTATACACAATCGCACGTGCTCAAGGCAGTTTGCAACCTTTTGACGACGTTCGCGCTAAAAGTAGTTCTCAAATGATTTCCTGAAAATCTCATAGATTAGTTTTATTAGAACACCACATTTGTGTTTATCTATCGGGATTAATAATTGGAGAGAAATAGAATCGTCTCTTTTTACTCTCAATGGTCTTTTGATCATGTTGAATTTTGATTGGTAAAACCATTGGAATGTGGAGCCAAAGTCACATGACCAACCTGTGTCAGAGATACTATGATCTCTGTGTTCAGTACTTCTTCTCCTTTGCCTGGAATTTCCTCTTTCCATTGCAAAGCCTTTCATGATTACTTCCTTCCTTTTCTTCCTAAACTTTCCTTTCCCTCCTTTCGACCGGTAATTTCGAGCATCGCCCGCTCTACACGTACCCACACAACCCACTTCTCGACACGCTTCCACACAGCGTTTCCACATGTGTTTATTTTTCATCACTATGCACCCCTCTCCCCCCCCCATGGTACACCTCACTTCCTTTCTTTTCCAAATCCATAATCTTCCCCCCCTATTTTTGCTATCTCTCCTTTTCTTCTTACCTTCCCCCCTCCCTCCCATCCATCTCTCTCTTTCCTATGTCCTCCCAGCCTTACGACACTTTGGTTTCGATAGATTCACATCTTTCTTGTGTGTGTGTGTCGACGTCAAGTACTCCACGGCAATTTATCTCAATAAATAAACTGGGACGGTAACCGCGAGCCGGCGGAGGGTTTCCTTTTTGACAGATTTTGCACACTATTTGTAACTGGAAAAGTTAGGTCCCAGACCCAAGGAGAGGTTTTGAATGTACATACCACAATAGTCAAATTTTCTTGACCCCATCGAGGCATGTGTGTTGTCAGTCCCCTGGGTTGATGTTGATTTGGCCCCCTCTGCTGTATCTCCAGTTAACTGTTAGTTACGTGGGAAAGGTCTCACCCCAGTGCCTGTAGGGTAGCTCTGGTTGAATGCCACTCCCACAGAGTATGGTGATGGTCATGTACATTGAAACGTCACACAGACCCAAGAGGCGACGTAGCTTACTGGGCTTCACGCACAAAACCAGATGCTGTAGTTGAAGCTACTGGATGTCACCCCAAGACAGTTTTGCTTGTAAGCTACTGGGGGACAAAAAGTCGACAAGTGCTTACAAGATACGAGTGAAGTGCCCAACCCATTCGTGCTGTAGAGTACTGGACAGCCACCCAGTGCTGTAGCTACTCAGGCGGAAGTCACCCAGCTGCTGTAGCTATGGAAGTCACCCAGTGCTGTAGCATATTCCTGTTGAAGTCACCCAGTGCATTTGCTAGTAAGCTACTGAGAAGGTCACCCCAAGTGGCTTGTGCTACTGAATAAGACCCACCCCGCTACGAGTGTGGTACTACTGTGTAAGGTCACCCAGTGGAGTATAGCTGTTACTGGAAGTCACACCCCAATACTGGATGCTAGAGAAGCTCACACTGGAAAGTGATCCCAGCTGGCCACAGTAAGACACTACTCTGTAGGGAGAGACACTTCTACCCAGGATGCTGTACAACAGCGATGACATGTGACGTTCACCCACAAGTGCTGTAGACTATGTCTTGAGAAAGTGCCTCACCTCCAGGTGACCAACAGGGTAGACGTAAGCTTACGAACAGGCCACCCTAGATGCTTCTATGCGTTTACTGGAAAAGTACCCACCCAGTGCTGTAGCCATTATGGAAGCCACGCCAGTGCTACTAGCATACTCCTGGAATGACACCCAGTGCTTGCTCACGTATCCTGAAAGATTGCGACCCAGTTGTTGTAGCTACTGTTGTAAGGACACATGGAAGTCTCACCACAGTGAGCATAGTTGTACGCATAATCCACTGGCCAGCTCACCACAGGCATGTAGAACTACTGAGAGAGTCAACCCAGTGCTGTACGCTATCTGCTGCAGAAAGCCATCGCCCAGTGACTTGTAGCTTTTACTGGAAGTGACCCAGGTGCTGTAGTATGAGTAAGGGTCATCCCATGTGACTGTAAGACTAATGGAAAGCCAAGCACCGGACTGCTGTGGAGACTTACTGTGTAAAGATTTTACCCACCCAGTGCATGTAGATATCTCCAATATTACCATTAGAGACAGTGCAACTCCAGACGACCCAGAAGGAAAAACACACAAAAGTGATGTAGCTGTTAACTCTGCGGCAGCCACCACAGTGCTGTAGCTACTGGAAGTCACTCCAGTGCTGATTAGTAGTCTACATCCTGGGTGTGAAGTCCCTAACTCTAACGATGCTAGTGTAAAGTCCTTACTGTAGGAATGGAAGTCACCCCCATGCTTGTAAGCAGAATTTGGCTCAGAAGGGCAAACCCAGTTGCACTGATAGCCATTTATCGCAGACGGAGAAACGTTCCACCCAGTGCTGTGTAGGCGCGACGTCGTCAAAAGGTGCAGACGCCTGCGCACGTGCGGTTGTGTATATTAATTCACAATCTTTGACCTACTATAGACGCATCAAAAAGGATTCCTATGGCTCCGGGATGGTTTCGTGAATCTATGGTTATACTCTCGCAAGTAAATGCTTTCTGGCCGGAACCTGTGGTCTAACTGCTTCACACTGTTTGACGAAGCTCCAACTTCGATCATTCGGTGTCGACTGATGGAGTCAGTAAGTGATTTAACACTTGTCTGAAGCGTTAATCGAATGGAAGTAGTTTTCTTCTGTAGGAATCCGTCCGATTCCGAAGTTCGAATTTATCGGATAGCTCAGAAGCAGTTTTTCTTCTAGTTTATCCCTTCTAAGCATAACATTAAATATAATGATTCCTCATCAGCAAAGCACCTCAGGGCCGGGGTTGTTTTCTTTCTCACTTATGCTGTGTGTATAGCTACTGGAAGTCACCCAGTGCTGTAGCTACTGGAAGTCACCCAGTGCTGTAGCTACTCCTGGAAGCCACCCAGTGCTGTAGCTACTGGAAGTCACCCAGTGCTGTAGCTACTCCTGGAAGCCACCCAGTGCTGTAGCTACTGGAAGTCACCCAGTGCTGTAGCTACTGGAAGCCACCCAGTGCTGTAGCTACTGGAAGTCACCCAGTGCTGTAGCTACTGGAAGTCACCCAGTGCTGTAGCTACTGGAAGCCACCCAGTGCTGTAGCTACTGGAAGCCACCCAGTGCTGTAGCTACTGGAAGTCACCCAGTGCTGTAGCTACTGGAAGTCACCCAGTGCTGTAGCTACTGGAAGTCACCCAGTGCTGTAGCTACTGGAAGCCACCCAGTGCTGTAGCTATTCCTGGAAGTCACCCAGTGCTGTAGCTACTGGAAGTCACCCAGTGCTGTAGCTACTGGAAGTCACCCAGTGCTGTAGCTACTGGAAGCCACCCAGTGCTGTAGCTACTCCTGGAAGCCACCCAGTGCTGTAGCTATTCCTGGAAGTCACCCAGTGCTGTAGCTACTCCTGGAAGCCACCCAGTGCTGTAGCTACTGGAAGTCACCCAGTGCTGTAGCTACTGGAAGCCACCCAGTGCTGTAGCTACTGGAAGTCACCCAGTGCTGTAGCTACTGGAAGTCACCCAGTGCTGTAGCTACTCCTGGAAGCCACCCAGTGCTGTAGCTACTGGAAGCCACCCAGTGCTGTAGCTACTGGAAGCCACCCAGTGCTGTAGCTATTCCTGGAAGCCACCCAGTGCTGTAGCTACTGGAAGTCACCCAGTGCTGTAGCTACTGGAAGCCACCCAGTGCTGTAGCTACTCCTGGAAGTCACCCAGTGCTGTAGCTACTGGAAGCCACCCAGTGCTGTAGCTATTCCTGGAAGCCACCCAGTGCTGTAGCTATTCCTGGAAGTCACCCAGTGCTGTAGCTACTGGAAGCCACCCAGTGCTGTAGCTATTCCTGGAAGCCACCCAGTGCTGTAGCTATTCCTGGAAGCCACCCAGTGCTGTAGCTATTCCTGGAAGTCACCCAGTGCTGTAGCTACTGGAAGTCACCCAGTGCTGTAGCTACTGGAAGTCACCCAGTGCTGTAGCTACTGGAAGCCACCCAGTGCTGTAGCTACTCCTGGAAGTCACCCAGTGCTGTAGCTACTGAAAGCCACCCAGTGCTGTAGCTACTGGAAGCCACCCAGTGCTGTAGCTATTCCTGGAAGCCACCCAGTGCTGTAGCTACTGGAAGCCACCCAGTGCTGTAGCTATTCCTGGAAGTCCCCTAGTGCTGTAGCTACTGGAAGCCACCCAGTGCTGTAGCTATTCCTGGAAGCCACCCAGTGCTGTAGCTACCTCTGTACCAACTACCACAATACTTTACAAAGCAGCTAGTTTTTTGTAGGGTCCTCAATGACAATTTCCTATTCACAATTATTTAGGAGACTCAAGGAACAAAGTGCATAAAAACAAAAAAGTTAAAACATTTTTGAGGAAAAGTACACAACTTCCATGACTTTCTTTCTTTTTTCTTTTTCTTTTTCTTTCTTTTTCTGTCTTTTTCTTTCTTTCTTTCTTTCTTTCTTTCTTTCTTTCTTTCTTTCTTTCTTTCTTTCTTTCTTTCTTTCTTTCTTTCTTTCTTTCTTTCTTTCTTTCTTTCTTTCTTTCTGTCAGTCTTTCTTTCTGTTTTTAATTTTAAAAAAAATAAAAAAATAGCATTTATAACGTGCATTTCTTACAAGAACTAAATGCGCAAGCATAGCCACATTTACACGCAGTTACTCGTCAGTCATACTACATAGCACAACACTTGTACGACTATCATACCAGGACTTGAAAAAACTAGGAAGTTATAGAAAAGCAAGACAAAACATATGGGTTTTTAACTGAGATTTTAAAATGGACATAGTTTGTGCATCACGTAGGCCAGCCGACAGGGAATTCCAGACACTAGGGGCAATGAAACTGAAACTACGGTCTCCGAAAGACTTGTTACTACACTTTGGAATTTTCAGAAGCTTTTCACTTGATGAGCGGAGAGAACGGGAAGGGTGATAGGTACAAAGGGAGGCCGAAAGATATGCCGGAAGGGTTGAATCAAAATGACGGTACGCCAATACAGCAATTTTGTACTGGCAGTGGAAATTAACAGGAAGCCAGTGTAGATGTTTCAGGAGGGGTGTCACATGATTGCGCTTGCCCTTCACAAGAACCAGACGTGCCGCACTGTTTTGAACTCGTTGCAGACGGTTTAGTTGTTCTGCCGGAAGACCCGCCAGGACTGTCTTTCTTTCTGTCTTTCTTTCTTTCTGTCTTTCTTTCTTTCTGTCTTTCTATCTTTCTTTGTTTCTTTCTGTCTTTCTTTCTGCTTTTCTTTCTGTCTGTCTGTCTGACTGTCTGTCTGTGTGTCTGTCTGTCTGTCTGTCTGTCTGTCTGTCTGTCTGTCTGTCTGTCTTTTTTTCTTTCTTTCTTTCTGTTTTTCTTTCTTTCTTTCTTTCTTTTTCTTTCTTTCTTTCTGTCTGTCTGTTTCTTTCTTCTGTCTGTCTGTCTGCCTTTCTTTCTGTCTTTCTTTTTTCTGTCTGCTTTCTGTCTTTCTTTTTTCTGTCTGTTCTTTTTTTTCTTTCTTTCTTCTGCTCTTTCTTTGCTTTTCTTTGCTTTTCTTTGTCTTTCTTTTCTTTTTTTCTTTCTTTTCTTTTTTCTTTCTTTTCTTTTTTCTTTCTTTTCTTTTTTCTTTCTTTTCTTTCTTTCTTTTCTTTTTTTTCTTGTCTTTCTTTCTTTCTTTCTTTGCTTTTCTTTGCTTTTCTTTGGTTTTCTTTGCTTTGCTTTGCTTTGCTTTGCTTTGCTTTTGTTTTCTTTTCTTTTATTTGCTTTTCTTTTCTTTTCTTAGCTTTGCTTTGCTTTTCTTCGCTTTTCTTTGCTTTTCTTTGCTTTTCTTTGCTTTTCTTTTCCTAACTTTTCTTTGCTTTTCTTTTCTTTGCTTTTCTTTGCTTTTCTTTGCTTTTCTTTTCTTTTCTTTGCTTTTCTTTTCTTTTTTTGCTTTCCTTTTCTTTTGTTTGCTTATCATTTCTTTTCTTTGCTTTTCTTTGCTTTTTTTTCTTTGCTTTGCTTTGCTTTGATTTGCTTTGGTTTGGTTTGCTTTGATTTGCTTTGCTTTGCTTTTCTTTGCTTTTCTTTTCTTTTCTTCTCTTCCCTTTTTTTTGCTTTTCTTTTCTTTTCTTTTTTTTGCTTTTCTTTGCTTTTCTTTGCTTTTCTTTTTCTTTTCTTTTCTTGGTTTTTCTTTGCTTTGCTTTTCTTTTCTTTTCTTTCTTTTTCTTTTCTTTGCTTTTCTTTGCTTTTCTTTTCTTTGCTTTTCTTTTCTTTGCTTTTCTTTGCTTTTCTTTGCTTTTCTTTTCTTTGCTTTGCTTTGCTTTGCTTTTCTTTGCTTTTCTTTGCTTTTCTTTGCTTTTCTTTGCTTTTCTTTTCTTTGCTTTTCTTTGCTTTTCTTTTCTTTCTCTTTGCTTTTCTTTGCTTTGCTTTGCTTTTCTTTTTTCTTTCTCTTTCTTTTCTTTGCTTTTCTTTGCTTTTCTTTCTTTTCTTTGCTTTTCTTTTGCTTTGCTTTGCTTTGCTTTTCTTTTCTTTTCTTTGCTTTTCTTTGCTTTTCTTTTCTTTTCCTTGCTTTTCTTTGCTTTTCTTTGCTTCATTTTGCTTTTCTTTGGTTTCCTTTTCTTTTATTTGCTTATCTTTTCTTTGCTTTTCTTTGCTTTTCTTTTCTTTGCTTTTCATTTCTTTTCTTTTTATTTCTTTTCATTGCTTTTCTTTTCTTTTGTTTTCTTTTCTCTTCTCTTCTTTCCCTTTCTTTGCTTTTCTTTCCTTTTCTTTGCTTTTGTTTGCTTTTCGTTCCTTTTCTTTGCTTTTCTTTTCTTTGCTTTTCTTTTCTTTTCTTTTCTTTTCTTTGCTTTTCTTTTCTTTTCTTTGCTTTTCTTTTCTTTTTTTGCTTTCCTTTTCTTTTGTTTGCTTATCATTTCTTTTCTTTGCTTTTCTTTGCTTTTTTTTCTTTGCTTTGCTTTGCTTTGATTTGCTTTGGTTTGGTTTGCTTTGATTTGCTTTGCTTTTCTTTTCTTTGCTTTTCTTTTCTTTTCTTCTCTTCCCTTTTTTTTTGCTTTTCTTTTCTTTTCTTTTTTTTGCTTTTCTTTGCTTTTCTTTGCTTTTCTTTTTCTTTTCTTTTCTTGGTTTTTCTTTGCTTTGCTTTTCTTTTCTTTTCTTTTATTTGCTTTTCTTTGCTTTTCTGTGCTTTTTTTCTTTGCTTATCTTTTCTTTGCTTTACTTTGGTTTTCTTTGCTTTTCTTTGCTTTGCTTTGCTTTGCTTTTCTTTTCTTTGCTTTGCTTTGGTTTGCTATGCTTTGCTTTGCTTTGCTTTGCTTTGCTTTGCTTTTCTTTTCTTCTCTTTGCTTTTCTTTGCTTTGCTTTGCTTTTCTTAATTTTATTTCTCATTTCTTTTCTTTGCATTTCTTTGCTTTTCTTCTCTTTTCTTTGCTTTTCTTTTGTTAGCTTTACTTTGCTTTGCTTTTCTTTTCTTTTCTTTGCTTTTCTTTGCTTGTCTTTTCTTTTCCTTGCTTTTCTTTGCTTTTCTTTGCTTCATTTTGCTTTTCTTTGGTTTCCTTTTCTTTTATTTGCTTATCTTTTCTTTGCTTTTCTTTGCTTTTCTTTTCTTTGCTTTTCATTTCTTTTCTTTTTATTTCTTTTCATTGCTTTTCTTTTCTTTTGTTTTCTTTTCTCTTCCCTTCTTTCCCTTTCTTTGCTTTTCTTTCCTTTTCTTTGCTTTTGTTTGCTTTTCGTTCCTTTTCTTTGCTTTTCTTTTCTTTGCTTTTCTTTTCTTTTCTTTTCTTTTCTTTTCTTTGCTTTTCTTTGCTTTTCATTTTTTTTGCTTTTCTTTTCTATTCTTTGCTTTTCTTTTCTTTTCTTTTCTTTTCTTTTCTTTTCTTTTCTTTGCTTTTCTTTTTTTTGCTCTTCTTTGCTTTTCTTTGCTTTTCTTTGCTTTTCTTTGCTTTTCTTTGCTTTTCTTTGCTTTTCTTTGCTTTTCTTTGCTTTTCTTTGCTTTTCTTTGCTTTGCTTATCTTTTCTTTGGTTTTCTTTGGTTTTCTTTCCTTTTGTTTTCTTTCGTTTGCTTATCTTTTCTTTTCTTTTCTTTGCTTTTGTTTTCTTTTGTTTTCTTTACTTTTTTTTGCTTTTCTTTTCTTTTCTTTTCTTTTCTTTTCTTTGCTTTTCTTTGCTTTTCTTTNNNGCTCTAGCCTTGCTGTGGGAGTGCTGCAGTCGCTCTAGTCTTGCTGTGGGAGTGCTGCATTCGCTCTAGCCTTGCTGTAGGAGTGCTGCAGTGGCTCTAGCCTTGCTGTGGAAGTGCTGCAGTCGCTCTAGCCTTGCTGTGGGGAAAAGGTGCACATCTTTACCGCAACACGCACGGCAGTTAGAGCATGACCTGCTGTGGCACATCAGGGAGGACGGTCGGCCACGCTTTGTTCCGGCACAGACAGGGCGCGCTGACCTGACGCAGTGCCCACGCTTCCGTGTGGCCTCTGTGGCTGCTGGGAGTTGTCCCCCCTGGCGTGGTTGGAAAAGACCTGAAGCCAGGCAGCTTGGGTTGGGAGCCGACGCGCAGCGCATCGTCAGGTATTTCCTGTCTTGATGGTTTTCGCATCTTTCAGACCATAGTTCTATCTGCTTCGTTCCTATCGCAGTTTACTGTCCTGTAACGGTGACGCATGAGGCGTTTTTATGCACTGAAAAAATGTTGATACCTGACTTACACGCACTAGTTTGTATTTAATCTTCCAAACGTGCTTGAGTGTGTGCAAGTACTTAGATGTTTTGGACAATCAAGAATCCCGTGGGCTGTTTACTGTATTTGTATTTCATCTGACTTGTGTTATTAACTTTTGTTGTGTCGTCGTTTTAGAGAGAGTGCGGAGTAATAGCTGTTGAAGAATCTCGAAGCACTGATTTGTTTTGCTTGTTTATCGTTGAATGCACCACACCAGAATGATGGGTTACAGTGTTTCGTGTTTGGTGTGAATCAGTGTTGTCTGCATGCTTTCCAATGGATGCGCTCGGTAGTGTATTTGAGGATACAGATACTGAGATGGAAAGCTTGATTTGGTGTGAATCAAATGACGATGAAGCAATTATTGCGCGTGTTTCCAGAGATAATATTTCGTTCTGGTGGTTGTTAACAGCACTAGAAAAAGAAAATAATGTTGCATCTGTAAATGCAGTCACGCAGTCAAGATTTATCTCCACTACATTTTGGCAGGAGATAATATACTCTACATTTCTGGACAACACTAAAGCTATGTCCAGTTGGCAAAGGCACTAAAGACCTTCGTGCCTTGCTTCGATCACGCTCCACAGACCACAAGGACAGAGCCCACTTCCTGCGCCAAAGTCACGCAGGCAGCCTGCCTGTCTGCCACGCCCTCAGCCCAGGCACTGGCGCCCAGCACTGTCTTGGAGGTCATCTATTTTTGGTACACGCCTCCCCAGCGTCATTGGCTGGCGGAGTTCAACTCTGCTGTATGAAAGGAATTTTTCATTTCATTAACTAAAACTGATTTGAACAACGGGAAGTGTTTATGAAGTTCCTCACTCAGAACCAAACATCCTGTTCGAAAGTGAGAGAAAAATGGTCAGGTCTCAGGGTTAATATTTGACATGCATTTAGAATTTGATCAATGCCTATAGTTATTCTCTTCTCCAACGACGATTGCTGATAAGTTGTACATAGCTCTTTGGACGAGTTTTCTGTGACCCCTCTCACCAAATGGTGGATGTGTCGCCACGACCAGTCACAGCAGGAGTACGAACAAGTAGTCAGATGGAGCCAAGTCTCTTGCGAGCACCATTGCAAAGTGCATGCTCCAATGAACGACATACATGTACGTCCTGCCTTTTTGTGGTCTGAATCAACGTGGAAGCATGTTTGCATGTGCGTGTCTGTTCCAGGAGACGCTTGTTACACCTTCATGGACGTCAAAATTGCCCCTAGTTAATGGTGGTAAACAACGCGCAATTCCGGTGCAATGATTCGAAGAGAACAGCGATGTGAGCAGTTTTAAAACAAAGTTACTTCAACTTCTCTATTGATGGTGTAAGGGCGACTTTCAGGGTCACACGAGGAATTGGCGCCAACTGTGCAAAACTTGGAACAGGACGATGTCATCCATCGTGACCTGTACTGCTCTTCCCACGCTGAAGCACTGCGCACGCCATTTTTAGACTGGAACTTCCGCTCCTGGACCCAGTGTGATGGCTTTTCCATCCCATTTCCACCAGACAACGTAAATCCAGAGTGGTTTGTGACTTATCCACCATTTCGTCAGAACGGGTCACATGTGAGGTTTTGGTCGTTTGCACTGTGATTTGACTTGGAAATAAAATGTATGGCTTTCTTTGTGTTCTGTTCGTGATTAATCATTGACGCTACATGGCCTGGTAGCGCCGTGATGCTCTGTTACGCACTCGTGATGGTCTCCCATGACCCTGACCCTGACCCTGACCCTGACCCTGACCCTGACCCTGACCCTGACCCTGACATTGACACTGACACTGACATTGACTCTGACCCTCACATTGACCCTGACATTGACACTGACATTGACACTGGCAGAGACGTGCTTTGCACAGGTTTGCCTTCTTGCCACGCTCTTACAGTCGCTGTCGTCTGGGTGGGACTTAGCAGGAAGACTGCAGGCCCGGTGCCAGCAGATTGCCGGGTCTTGACCTGCGTTCCACTGGTGGACAAGGCGTGCCCGCACACTGACGCACACTGACGCACACTGACACACACTGACACACACTGACGCACACTGACACATAGTGACGCACACTGACAAATACTGACGCACACTGACACATACTGACACACACTGACAAATACTGACGCACACTGACACATACTGACACACACCGACGCACACTGACACATTCTGACGCACACGGATACATACTAACGCACACTGACACATACTGACGCACACTGACACATACTGACGCTCACTGACACATACTGACGCACAGTGACGCACACTGAAGTCGCGTCAGCTGCCAATCACGTGCACACTCCTACTCACTAGCGTCACTACTGGAGCAGGCCTGGAAAGCCCAGCAGCCAGGCTAGCAGCAGATGAGGGGGTCAAGAGCTGGTCTGGCTGTTGGTTGCACAGTGAACTGATGATTACAGTGCGCCACCGGCTACGCCCACGCAGATGTTGCAGTTGGTCCCGATGTGATCACCACTGATTGCACACGCCTGCTTCAGGGCAGCCAGCGTCAAAGTGTATTTTTGAGCACATACATGTAGCAACCTACAGATGATAAAAACCGCTGGCGCTGAACCTCCAGGTTTTGGCATATTAAAAAAAAATGTAAAAAAAGATCGGGTTCGGACCCGCAACCTCTCGAGAAAAGAGGGGGAAAACACACACACACACACATAAAAACACAAAAACCCAGGTCGGGTTCGAACCCACAACCTCTCGAAAAAAGAGAAGAAAAAAAAGTTTCAGCACAGAATCAAACCTGGTCATGCATGACCAAGAGTCGAACGCTCTACCAGCTGAGCCATTAGAGAATTGCTAGGACGGAGTGTTTGTAAAGCATGTAAATCCATTTCTAAGCTATTGGCCCAGGAACAATCGACCATATATTTAAAACATGATGGATAGGTTCAGGAAAGCTCCTATTATGACATGTTTTGTTTTCCTTTGGCATGTCATAGACGCTGAATTAACACTCACACAGTCACACAGAGGAGGAAGTGTATTATACTTTATAGATGTTCACACCAGACATGTGCATTCGTACTCATTCACGCACACACCGTGTGTGGTACTGCTACCGAGTACCGTCGTTCTACAAGCAACGAGTCAATCCTGTTAACACGATGCATAACTGATAGGTTTTTAGGCTAGATTCGCTTCGAAAAGTTGCAGAAAATCTGATGGTGGTTACAATCTGACGGTATAACAATTTTTGACAAGGAAAAAACCAAGCAACTATAACCATTCTGACCGTTGTCAGCCATGTTTGCAGAAGCTCCTAATCTCGCTGGAAACAAGATTTCATACTCTTGTCGTGGAACCAAGCGACGAAAAGATTGACCTGATTTTTCAATACAAACACTCTATTCATTTTGTTGTTTAGACTGCAAGTGTAACTTTTCTGACTTGCGTTCCACTCAACACATTTTTCACCTAGTGGACATGTACTCGATTAATTGACTCGATTAAATTGAACTGATGTATTTGATATACATTTGTATTAATCCGGAAAAATTATGAAATCATACTTCATTCATTCGAGCATTAGTCTTGACAGCGTTCAGCGGACGAAGTAAACATCAATCTACTTCGACCATAACGTAAGTGCGAGTTGCAGACGAAACTTATCACCGTCACATGACACGGTGACGCCGAATGTCAAATTACTGCTATCTTACGGTCGTAATAATCGGACAAAGTTTGAAAGTTAGTCCCCTAGTGAATGGCGAACTTTTGTGACAGTGTCAGATCTTAATTTCGTCTAAATAACATGTGTAGTATGTATTCATACCCCTGTCTATCACAGTCTGAGATATCTTCTCACTGTCTGGCAAAAATGAGACTCAAATGCTGTCCGCAATACAACGCAACTAGTTCCCGTGAAACTGAAAGCCATTTTGCCGCCTGCATGTGTTTATCACGCGAGCTTCAGCGAGAAAGGGCGTGGCTGTGGAGTGGAATTTCGCTATTCCGTCAATTGACCTTTGAGGGAGGCAGTTTTTGAGATATCAGCTTCTAAGTGGGACTGAATTTCAGATCTTACATGCAAATGACGTCACGCTATTGATGACATCAAATTTGGCTATTCCGTCAATTGTCATTTCAATAATTTTTAGAGAGGTGCTTCGATTATACAACCTTAAAAAACCACTTTCTCTTCAAGCCTCGATTCTGAAAATTTGATACATTCAATCGGACCTAACTTCCAGTTAGTGTGCAAATTCTCAAGGAAATCCGTCCAGTAGTTTTTGAGATATAAGCCGTGGAGTCGGGACAGACACACACACACACAGACAGACACACAGACATAAAGTCTGTAGGACCTCCAGTAAACCTGGAGGGATAAAGATAACACCTGTCCATCTCTGCACCAAAAGCCATGTTCTCACGGATAAGGCTTTTGGTCTGGGAGGAAGAGGGGTGGGGGTGGTGTGGGGTGGGAGTGTGTGTGTGTGTTGGAAGCCTGCTCCAGAGTAGGACAAACCAGAAACTTCATCTACACTACCTACACTACTGCTATGAGGACTAACACACAACATAGTCTAGCCTGAGGTTCTTGGATAAGCAAGTGAGCTATATTTCACCTTTGACGTCTCTGCCTTTACCACCTAGAATTTTTGCACAAAATTTTGGTGCCTTTTGGGGGAGGAGGTGGAGGAGTAGGGGGGGGGGGGATTTCATGGGAGTGGGGGGGAGGGAGGAGGCAATCAGGGTGGCTCTGCTTTTAAAGCACTTTCCAACTGAGGGGGGAGGAGAAGGAAGGAAGGAGGAGGGCAGAGGTGAGCAGGATCATCTGCTTCCTTACTCCTCTCTCCCTCTCTTTTCAGTCATTTTACCCTCTGGATAGTTGGTCATCATTTGCCATACCCTTGTTGTAGTGGGTGTGGAGGGTGTAGTGGGCAAAGCCTGCTAGTTATGGATAAAAATAGAAAATATGTTCTCATCTTGATACTCTGCTGAATCTTTTTGCAAACAGTGGTCCAACATTCCCTCGTCATGTTGCATTGTTTGACTGATGTTGCTTCATGGCCTTGGGATGGTGGCTTTGTTGCAGTGAGGAAGCCATGCAGACACTGGTGAATGCCTGCGTTCAGCAGCAGGATGCACAGAAAGCAATGGTAGGTGTTTTTGTGCTGGCAGCTCAGCTTCCTGTGTGTGTTTGTGCATGCATGCATGCATGCACATGAGTGTGTGTGCATGTGTACATTTGTGTGTGTGTGCGTGTGTGCATTTGTGCATGTGTGTGTGTGTGTGCATTTGTGTGTGTGTGTGTGCATTTGTGGTGCATGTGTGTGTGTGTGCATTTGTGTGTGTTGTGTGTGTGTGTGCATTTGTGTGTATATGTGTGCTTGTATAGTGTGATGTAGTGTAGTACGATGAAGTGTTATGTAGTGTAGTGTATGTACATGGGAGTGCACGTACCAGCTGTGGAGCATTTACAGATAAGTATATGGAGATGGTTAAGATGATGAATGAAGATGATGGATAAAGATTTACAGCCTGCCAGCCTTTGGAAGCTATTTAAGGCCATTAATCATGTGAATTACTAGAGCTGGTGAAAGTGAAAGCAAATCAAGTTTCTATTTCTCTATCCTAAGGCAATAACTGTAGGTGACCTTGATCAGTAGAATCGGCACAAATTTTTTAAGAGTTGCTTGTATTCATGTTTGACCTTGAATACAAGCAACTCTCACAGAAAACTGTTTTTGTGCTGATTCTCTCACAATTTCCCCATTCACCTCTCACAAATTGCATAGGGAGGCACAGTGGATATGTTCTTGTCCCCAACTCACAGGGGCCAGATTGTTGAGATGTGTGTTGTAGGACTTCTCAGATCTCATTTCATTTCAGTGAGAAAAGAAGTGAGCTTACCGATGGAGGGGAAGAAAAAAGTTTTTCGAGGGTTTTCCTGCAATCCCATTTTAATTTGACTGCTAATTTCAGAGCTGTGTGCGGTTCATGTCGGAGATGGCACTGGCTGGAGTGCCAACTGCTGTGGACACAGTCAAAACTCTGGACCTCTCAGACTCTGACAGGTAGGAGCACCATCAGTCACCCTCCTACTCGGAAAGGTGTAGTCTTCTCTGTTAGGGCTTTGTTATACATGTATAACCATGATTGTTTATAGATGCCAAAATGCAGGGACAAAGGGAACCTAACATTCTTTTCAGTAAACATTTGCGATATCTGTCATGTATTTACCAGTATTTGGGTATTCAAATACCCCCTGATACGTGTTGAAAGAGTTTCAACCAGTCTTTTTGTGTTATGTGCCATCATGGCAGTGGACCATGGTGGTTGTTGGAGGGGGAAGGGAGAGAGAAGGAACAGTTACAATGGAGCATTATAGGGCCGTATTTGCATCACATATTTAATTTGAATCCATGGATGCAACCCATGCACACACCTCTAATGAGTCACACTTTTTTTACAACTGTCTTTTCCTCTGCAGACAATACCTGGATGCTGCCAGACAAAGCTGAAGATGACATCTGCTCTGATCAAATTGTCATGAGAGTTTCTCCAAGAGAAAGTGCAGTTTGAGGGTGGGGTGGGAGACTCTTAATGGGGTTTCTTGCTTCTTCTGGAGTGGTCAGTGGAGGAGGGTTTCCAAATGACAGCTGGTTGAGAATAACAAGTATGATCATCTAATGAACAGTTTGAGCTGTTGAGACATGAGGTGCCAGTGAAATGTGTGTGAATGATGACTGTACATGTGTATGTTAATGACTTATGTAGAAAGCATATAATAAATTTGATGACATACTCTTTTGTTTTCTTTGCATGCTGTAAAATGTGGTGGACGCGATAGAAAAAAAGCACTCACAACTGGATCACTTCACATTGGTGGCATCCCCATGTTTATATCCAGATGACGGATCACAATGGATAGTTGAGCTTTTGTATGCAATGCAAATGAAAACGGACAAGTTGCAGAGAAGAGTATTAACTGCTTCAAAGTTACAGAGCAGAGAATACATAATGTCATGGAACAGTGCTTTAATTAAAAATCATTAAGGTTACACATGATGCACATGTGCCCCAGCCCTCACAATGCAAACTCAACATGTCCAGGCTATTTGCCTAGCATTGCAAGAATATGGCATCATGGTTCACACAAAGCAGTGTGCAGGACAAGAGGTGGATGCATTGTCTGTCATGCAGAAGCAGTTGCCCACAATAGCTAGTTATGCCAGAAACAACTGAGGGAAACTTAAAGCTGTTACCAGGTGGTTGTGAAATATTCGTGTCCTCTGCATGATGAATACAGTCCTGGAATTGGTCTCGGCACAAATCTACAAGAGTCTCTCTCAAGGTACTTGCATGTGTGTCATTATTTTATTAAACAAGATAAAAGGAAAGGAAAGTTCCAGTAAATATTGTAACCAACACTAACACAGTCTCATAGAGAGGTAGCTGCATCCAAGATGTTCACCAAGAATACTCATCTGTGCATGGACAGACTTACGACAAGTTACAGCAGGTATGGAAATAAACCCAGATTTCTTCCTTTCCAGGGACAGAACCAAACCACGACACTGTGCCTCCCACATCTTTAAACCCCAAAGCATGCTGGCCCATCTCCCCCTGTCAAAAGACAGGGTTTAAACAAGCAAGTAGAGGCTGTGGGGCTGATCATGCAAGACACAAGGGGAGAGCACTGGGGATGGCTGGGTTGCCAAGAAAGGGTGATCATGTTTTTGATGAGATGGAAGGGAAGTTTCTGTAAATACCATTACTTATGTTTTGCTTTGGTGCTTCACAGGCATTAAATCAATATTAACAGTCACACAGAGGGGTTGGTGCATCACAGATGTTCACCACGTGGATGTACACGCATGCACACAGATAGAATTGCCAAATTACTCACGCAGACAGAATTGCTACTTATCTACTTATGTTTCAGTTGAGCCTGCTTAGTCTGGTGCAAGAGATTTTTTTGGTGTGTGTGCAAGTGATTGGTTAGTCTGCTATCTGGGTCATTTAGTAAAATCACTCGAAACGATCCCCAACAGAGCTGGAGATATAGTTACCTGGCAGATCATCCTTTGCATCAGTGACAACTTACAAAAGCCAGTGTTTGTGCACAGCCTGATATCTGCTCTTTCAGTGCACAATCAAACTGCTCGTGCAAATCTCATGTACATGTATATATCTCCTTACAAGTTTCCTGGACCCCATGGAAGAAGAAATTCTTAAGTTTCCATGGCTACAGTCTGTGTGAGAATCCCTTACCGTTAACAGCAATATGGACAGAGGAAAAACCCAACAGGTCCTTGCTTAACCTAATTAACAGAAGAGGCAATGATTTGAATATGATTTGGTAAGTAAGAATCTTGGCCATCCCTTTAATGTTCTACTGACGGAGACTAACCTGCTTGCAAATTATTTCATTTCTTTATTGTTAGTCACAATGGCCCTCCAAGATGACTTTTGAGTTTGCCCAAAGTTCAAGCCATCATAGATTTCAAATCAAAGCTTGAAGCCATCCAGATCAAACGCTCTCCTGGAGTCCCAAACGGCCTTAAGTTTCATGTAGCCTTTGCTTATTATCTCTTCTGGTTTTTGAGAACCTTGCTTATTGGCTCTTCTGGTTTTTTAGAACCTTTGCTTATTGGCTATTCTGGTTTTTGAGTGCCCTGCTTTAAGTTTCACAAAGTTTTCAGTCTTGGAATTATACCCAGGCCCGAGAGTGACCAAGGTAAAGAGTTGGACAGGGTTTCCCACTTGCCAAGGATTCTGTCAACTTGGTTACCCTGTCATCTCCATGGTCACATTTGCTTCACTTCCAGCTGCTGTTAGCCGTTTTCACCCTGATCTTGAAAAAGTCCCAGACATCAGGTGGCAGTGAGCTCCATGGATGGAGAGACAGGGTCAGTGGGTTGGGGGGCAGGCTTGTTGGGATAGATTCTGGTTCCAAAGATGGTGCTTCCCACTCGGACATTGGTGCTGCCTAGCTCAATCTGAAATGGAAATACATCTTCATGTTATGCATGTTTCTGGGAATGACACACATGAGGATCAGCACACAGATGTTCAGTCAGAGCAACCACTACATTGGAAATTGGGCTGAAATTTTGGCCTTGTAAGACTCAAGTGCTAACATTCTTCAGGTGACCTCGAAGGAAAGATGTAACTCATCCTGTGAAATTCACTAAAGACATAAGATGCGATGTCATAATGAATGTCTCACTGACAAGTTACACTTTTTTTTCTAAAGGGAAAGAAACAAATCACCTCTGCAGGAGCATGAATTCAGAAGAAAATGTTCCAACTTGAAACAAGCAGAACCATATGTATAAACGAAATGGGTGGAATTTCCTGAGAGGGCCAACTTACAGCATGTTCAAAGTCACCAGACATGCCCATGCTCAGCTCCATGTCATCTTCTGGAATTCCAAGATCTTGGGCCACAGTCTTCCGACACTGCACCAGACTCTGCAACCATGACACAAGCCTCCACATTCTGCAGTTTATGGAGAAATGTAACAAGCAAATCATGTTCATGCCTACTGTCTGTGGATTATAACATGTTTAACAAGACTATCGTTGATTTTTCTTCTAATGAACTACAACAGGCACTCGGAAGCAGATGTTTTAGTGTTTGGAGCAGACTTTGAAATGATCAAGCAGATTTATCAGCAGTGATTCTGGAGAAACTAAACATAATAATGCTACAAGATTAGTTTTAAAATGATTGATCCAGAACCAAATGGAATAAAGCATGGTCTAAAACCAGTGGCAACAGTATCAATGACAAGTCTACTGTTGTGAAAGTGCTGGAATGTTCTAGAACATCATGGTATCTTCCAGCTTTTACATCAGTCCTCTCCACAAATATGTTGCCTAGTTAGATGACATAGAGTGAATTCGTCTTTTGAAGTGTCACGTGACGTGTCATTCCAGATACATCTAAGACAATCGAAAGCATTCTCATTGTTTTCAAAGGTTCTAGAAATTGTATTACTTTATTTGAAGAGGATACACTTGAACTTATCATCCATCCTCCAGTGGTCCTCTCTCTCTCTCTCTCTCTCTCTCTCTCTCTCTCTCTCTCTCTCTCTCTCTCTCTCTCTCTCTCTCTCTCTCCCCTAATTATTTACATGTAAATGTCTCCATGAGATATACAGGAGTTTCAGCGTTAAGTAATTTAAAGATCAGAGTAGCTGTCTGGTAAGTAAATTGATGTTGGAAAGGAAGTAAATTTATAATTGGGAATAATGTGTCTACTGATGCTTTCGGTAAATTAGCAACAATTTTCACCGAATGTTTCAATATTCGTTCCATTTAATCTCTGTCTGTAATGAGTATATAAAGCAAAAGAAGGCACGTGTGAGAGCACAGATAACGATTTTGTCCTCATTACTGATTTTGTCACTGTGAATTGATCAGTGCATGAATATATATATATATATATATATATATATATATATATATATATATATATATATATATATATATATATAAAATATAAAATGACTACCAGATTTTGTGGACTTTAAGTTCCCAGCACAAGCTAGTAGAATCCCTGTAGCTATAGGACTTTGTGACAGAGGAAGTTCTGTCTAATTGCTGGCTCACCAAGAAGTCGGGGTTGGGCCCATTGGCCGGATCATGATCAAAGGAGCCTATGGTCATCAGCCCTGAGAACTGCAAGCTGCCACAGGAGTCCCGAACAAACTTGACCAGGTCCACCACCTCTGTGGGCATCACACCATGCTTGCCTGCAAGGTAACAGGTGGTAGAACATTATGGAGAAACCTTTGAAGACATGGTTGGTTTGCCTGAACCCTTAAAAGGTGTTAATGAATCATCTATTTCCGTCTTAATACATATCATACAGCACACCAGTGTGAAAGCATGCAGAGTAAGTGGGGATGCCATTTTTGTTTGAATCCAGTCAAAGGATTCACAAGAGAAACAAGCGATGTATAATGTTATCATCATGTAGCCACATACAACAGTCACCATTAAGGGCACCTACAGCTACTCCAGTGCAGTCCAACAGATAGATGATTGGATGGATGAAGTTTTCTGGCATACCGGCCTATGTACGCTAAGGCCATTAATCATGAAAATCAATAGAGCTAGTAGAGTAAGAACAAGTAAGTCACGATTTCCCTTGTCATTCGCCTCAAACAAGTCCCATACAGAGATGCTGTGGATCTATTCTTATTCCCAACCCAGGAAGGATGGGAAAAAGCCAACGGCAGTCATAATACTGTCATACAACACAATCTTTACTGATGATAGCAATATCGCATAACATAGCTATTATCAATGTCACACACAGCAGACTTTCAATACTAAATTTTGTAGACGTTCACATTTAACCCTCTGCGCGCCGTCGGCGGTCATAACCGCCGACGTTGTTACCTCCCCTCACAGCCGTCGGCGGTTTTAGTCGACAGACGGATAGGCATGTTTGAATCTGGCGCCGTTTGCTATGAATCTTGGGATTGTGAGAGCTCTCTACGCATGGAGACTGCGCAGAAGAGCCTCGCTTTCATAATAACAGTCACCATATTTTTTCACTGCAAGTGCGCGAATTTAGACCGAATTTTGAAGTTACCGATCGAGGTAGACACGCTGCTGGGCAATTTCGACTGCGCACGCTGGCCCAGAAATGGCTGAGCTCGATCCTGATGAAGAGCGAATCTTTGAAATATTGTTCGATTTTGACTTGGAAGAAGAATTCCATGGCTTCACAGAAGAAGATTTCTTCGAGTTTGCCACAGACTGACAGTGACTGAGTGACTGCTGACGAAATCGAAGTTGAACCAGCCCAGTCCAAGATTCCGTCTGCGTATGACCACTCATGGTTGCTGTGGCAAACTCGACCAAATCTTCCTCTGTGAAGCCATGGAATTCTTCTTCCGAGTCAGAATCGAACAATATTTCAAAGATTCGCTCTTCATCAGGATCGAGCTCAGCCATTTCTGGGCCAGCGTGTGCAATCGAAATCGCGCAGCAGCGTGTCTACCTCGATCGGTAACTTCTAAATTCGCTCTAAATTCGCGCATGGACTCTCCTCAACGTGTGCCCGATGAGGTATCTAAATCGAATGCTTTTCATCTCTATTTCAACTAATAAAGTCGTTGACTTGGTCGACGAAATGAATCGCTACGCTGGTCAAGTGAGGGCGAAGAAAGGAAGCGATGCGGGAATTTATTCTCGAGTAAGTCAGTGGCACTCGACACGTTTTTTATTTGTGTTGTCTCAGTTTTTTTCTTATCATATTGTATTGCATGGACATACATTTTCAGTGGGTCTATCAGAGAGAGCATTCAATTTTCCATCTTTCCTCCAAAAACTTTGCCTCTATAGCAAATAATAAAATAATTGTATATTTTTAAACAGAAGAGGGGTCTCGGTTTTGGGGCACGCCCAGAAAATAACTGGCTGCAGGGAGTAAACACCGTGAAAAATTAATGGCGTCCAGAGGGTTAAAGCTTTGAGTTGTTGCCCTGTACAAGGCACTAAATTCATGTATTCTACTCCCACCCAGGAGAACAAGGAGCACGTATGCAAGGTCTGAAATGGGTGACTGTGGAAAAATAACTGGAATGCATTGTGCTGTCTTGTTTGTTAACAAGAGGAGATGATGGAAGGAAAGTTAGTGTTGGAAGTTGTTCATGAAAAAAATCACTTTGAAATCATTGTGTTTGGTTTTGCTTTTGCAGTCTTGTGTGTTTGATGTATTTTCAAATGCAGGCATTTGTTGACTGTTGTAGAGTTTTCTAATGTTGTCGCAGTCTATATTCTGGATCATGGTGCTGTATGTGTTGGCAGGGATCCACTGGCATTAGGCAGCAGAGTCTTTGCTTGGAAAAAAGATGACATCTGGTATCCAGGGACTGTGATGGAGATTGCATGCAGAAGCGCTGAAGTAAGTGTATCCTTAAAACCTTGCAAATTTTATAATACTGTTGAAAAATAATGTTAGCCACATCTGATTCAATATTGACATGATGAACAGTACATACATGTATATTCCTTCTATGTATTGTTTCTTGTTGTGTCCCTTTTCCATGCGTATTCTTGCACTCGGTTCTTGGTAGATTTGTATAAGATTTTGATACATAACCGATACAGAGTGATGAGAAAATATTGACTCCTGTAACTTTATTATACGGGTGAAAATTCCATTTTGATCTTGCCAGTAATTTTTTTCCCACCCTGAAATGGTTTAGGGCAGTAACTTAAAATTGTTTATTTGTTTGATTTTGTTATTATGCATTGCCTCAAAATATTAATTGCTAATGAACAACTTGCAGCAAAAGACATACAAGGTGAAATTTGACCAGGAGGGGACCATGATTTTTGATGGGAGGTTTGTGGCCTACATGGACAGTATTCAAAAGATGGGTCATCAAGTTGCTGTGGGGAGCAGAGTTGTAGGTAGGTAACAGTGTTCTCTGCTTGAACCCTTTTTTGGGGGTCTTGTCATAGCTTTCTAGAGTTAATCCAAAGGGATTTTGACTGATATTGGTTAATGGCATGGATAGCATCAGAATAACACTAAGTGATTGCATTCACAGGGTGAAGGGCACTGAAGGCCTTGGTTCAGTGAAAGCATACATGTATGCAGCAATTTTGAGCAAAAATGGCAACTTTGAGATGAATGTTGGCCTTTTTCTCAAAGTGATCACTACTCCAGTTTAGCAGCTATTTGCACTACCAAATTAAGGTATATAGTGCAACACCCCAGAAATGGCAATAGGCCAGAAATTGTTTTCTATGTTGCCTATGAGAGCAAAATGAAAAGTGGGAGAGCTGGGTTTATCTGTAGATGTGTATAAACACCACGACTTTGCTTTACTGAAGGGTTGTTACTGAATTTAGTTGCCTCTGGAATCTAAAGGCTCATCTAGTTTGACTCTGGGACTTGGGTCAAATTTTGGGTAGCCTGTTGCAATGAAAAACATTGCATTGGCATGGTCTGGCCAGAATGTTAAGCTAGAATGCTGGAGGCATGTCATCTGGATGAATGGACAATTGACCTCTAAAGAGTTAGGAGTGTACTTGTGCTGAACTGCTGTGGATTAGTTTGGAATGTCTGATTTTTAGTTTGACCTATCAGGATGCCAAGTACTGGATTGAAACCTGCAAAAGGAAAGAGGATTAACATGTGGACATGGTGATGATCCAGAGTGCCCAGGCTAGCTAGACATTGGTTGAGGGGTGAGCTGTGGACTGTAGATCTGCATAGAGGGGGACTGCATGAGGAGGGAGTCTAGTGGACAATACTGGCAAGAGGGATGACTTTGTGAATCTGTATTGTCTTTCCATGGTATTGTGAGCTTAATCTTTAGAATTATTTTGCTTTCTCTCTGCTGAATAGAAAGAAGAAGAAAAAAGAAGAGATACCTTTCTTACACCTTTCCTTGGTTTTCACCATTTATGTGAGTGTTTGCAATATGTATATATCCAGATTTATACATATAATCAATGTGGCACATCTGTCTTGCAGCAAACTACAGAGAAGATGAGAATGTCTCTGGCAGTTTCTATGCTGGCATTGTTGCAGAGGCTCCCAGCATGAAAAATCAGAAACGGTGAGGAGGCAGGCAAAAGGGTTAGAGAAAGGTTTTGAAAGTAGATAGATAGCCATAGTAGAAATAAAACTTGGGTTTTCAATGTTTTTCAAAGAGAATGTAATGCATTGCATTTTCTCTGTGAGTGGGTTGAAATGCTTTTTTGGAGTATGTGTGTTTGTATCTTTGTTCTCCTCACTTCAATCGAAGAGTTCATGTGCACAAATAGCATTATTGAAATTGCATGTTGTGATTTGAAATGACATGTTATGCTAACAAGTTGTCCTTATTTATACTGGTATTTTGCTTTTTCAGATACTTGATATTCTTTGACGATGGATATGCCCAATATAGCCCTGATACAGAAATCCACAAAGTTGTTCTGCAGAGTAAGCATCCGTTTTCTTGCATCTTTGTTCTTTGTTGCCCTAAAGTTGAGAAACGCATCGGTTTTGGGCCTATGGTTTGACATTTGGAAACAAGGCAGCATATCAATCAACAGTTACAGTTTTCTCATTCCCATGAGCATGTTGGTGATTTTTATTTCTTTTCATAGAGGAAAAACTCAGAAGTCTACTCTCTTGACAACTGCATAGCTAAGTTGAGATTAATGTAAAGTATATATACCCTATTAACATTGTTGGCATCCGTCAGTCTCGTGAGACTATGGGGGGGTGTGCGCCAGGTTTGGTCAGTCCGGGGTTGAGAGGCAGCGTACTCTGTGGCTGTAGAGCCCGATCCTTGAGCCGCATGCTCTGTAACCCTATTAACAAAAAGTCCTTAAAATCAGGTAAGGCATGAAATAAGGCGGGAAATCTGTCTTATAACCTACATGCATTTTCTCAGTAACTATGATTCTTCACCTTACATTTATCCACATCAGAATCAATTGATAATCTTAGCACACAAATCTACTTGGATTATGTTGACATATTGTTGTGGCAACGGACTGAAACATCAACAAAAGAATGTTCTCTGAGAGTAGAATTAGGATTCTGAAACTTTGATATTATGATGCTGCAGTATTTGTGAATCATAGTTCCTCATGATAGAATGTATTTTTTCTTCTAGTTGCTTCAAGGACTGTAAATTTAGTAATTGAGTATTTTGCAGGATTGGCCAAGTTGCTGTTTGTGCTTCAAAGTTGTTCATGAATCCATGCGATTCTGGTATTTGTGTGCTGTTCATAATACTTACATTTTGATCTCTTTATCTCCTCTACTTCATGATATGGTAATAATCTGACTAAAATTTGTACTTTCAGGTAACAATGTGTGGGAAGATATCCCCCAGGACTCCCAAGAGTTCATCAGGGAATACTTGAAGCAGTATCCTGAGGTAGGGGTGTGTGTGTGCACGTGTGAGCTCGTGTGCATGAGTGTGTGCATACATTCTTTTGTTTCTGCATTTCCTACCCAGTCCTTCCCATCTGCCCATCCTGATGTCTGTTCTCTCTTTCCTGCCTCTGTACATCCATCATTCTAACCACTCCTCCATCAGTCTGTTTATTCGTCTTGTTATGAGTTGAGATTGAGATATTTAAATTCCCAGTAGAGATTCTGTATTTGTATGCTTCTTATGAGATATGTAAAGACATAGAAGCCAGCCAGGCCTCAAATGATGTTTATTAGGAAACCAGTCATGCCTATATGCTGAGACCATGGATTGGTTAAATTGTGCTTGAGACCATGGATTGGTCAGTGGACAGAAATTTGAAGTTAAGGAGCCAAACTGGTTAAGGCACCAAATTGGTTAACACACCTAATTGGAGAAGCTTTAAATTATGGCACCAGTTAGAGGAACTCGCAATTGGTCCAACCTGGAGCTTGGTGAACAGAATTAACTCTTGCCAAATTCCACCAACCCCATTGGTTCATCCTGGAGCGGCTCTGAGAAACCTTCACTCAAGACTTCACTTAGGAGTCGATAAAGCACCCCACCTCCTATCTCTCTCTCGATCCTGCGCTCTGGCTCTGTGTTCAAGTCAACAAGAGATGGGAGGGGAAATGCCTGACCCCGGCCCATAGCTTCCAACACTCCAGACCCTAGGAATACTGCTAATGCCCCACCGCAAGGACTTGGGGTGAAATGTGGCCATGCCAATGCGTCCAGAGGAAAGGATGATCTACTGCCAGACCAGCGAAGATACCAAGTTGCGCCTTATGTCTGACCATGTCGACAGACAGAGGGGAGATGCCCAGCTCCTTACCCTTCCTTCCCAGACAACATGGAAGTCAAGACCGACCCAGGCAGGCACCATACCCCATGGGCCCGCCATGCTCATAAGTCGTCACCCTTCAGCATTAAAGCTTCACCTTCCCCTGAAAACCAAAGCCTAGGTCAACAATTCTGACTCCACGGTATTGTCTCCTCACCTCAGACTCTGAAATGAACTGTACCCTCAGATTAGTGAATATTTGGTAAAAGGCTGGCTTGCTAAACCATGATGTTAATGTGTTGTACTTTTATTTGGTTTATCAGAATAAGAATTTATTATCCATTGTTAATTATCATTTAAGTTATTCTTGTAATCAAACCTCCCCTCAATCTTTCCTGTGTTGTCCTATTCAACCTTGATAGATTGGAAGGTGAGTAAATGTTGCAGGATGGTGATGATTAACCCCTAGATACCTTTTCTAGTGAAGACAACCTGAGCCCCATCATATAACAATCTCTTCAGGATATGTGTGGAGTGTAGAGAGTGGGAGTTAAGACCTGAATGATGTAATTGATAACACCTTAAGGAAGGGAGCTTGCNNNTTTATTTCTAGTCTGTCTAGATGATTTCAAACTTTCTAATGCCATTTCTCATATGTAAAACAGTCCTCTCTGGTTACTCGAGTTTTTCAGTCCCCCTGTGATGTCCAGCTAACCACTGTCAAGTTAATAGGAAGTCAAGGAAGCAACGTTTCTGTGAAGTCCTGAATAATTCATGATTACCTCCCTTGCAACTACAACTGCTGTGTGTGACTGCAGTGCAAGGCTCATGACTTGTCCTGTCTTGTCTTGACTATGGAAACTCTCTTCTCGCTGGCATCCCTGACACTCTGCTTAACAAACTCCAGAAAGTTCAGAATTGTGCTGCTAGGCTAGTTTTTTTATGTCCCAAGCGTACCCATGTCTCATCACTCCTACATACACTTCACTGGCTCCCCATCTCTCAGAGGATAGATTATAAACTTGCTACTTTGGGCTTCAAGGCCATCGACAACACCGCACCACACGTTCTTACAGAAACTCTTGCAGTCTACAAGCCCTCCAGATCTCTACGCTCAGCTGCTGACTCTAGAATGCTCAAGGTCCCCCGCCGTAATAAGGAAACTCAAGGACAGCGTGCCTTCTCCTATATTGGACCTGTAACCTGGAATAGTCTCCCTCTCTCAGTCCATCATTCTGACACTCTGCCCCAGTTCAAAAGTGCTCTAAAGACCCACCTCTTCCAATCCGCCTTTCCCGCTGAGCTGCTTCGCCTTACTTGACCTTGCTGGCAAGTGCTGTGTATATTGTATAGTTTGTTCCATTGGATCTTAGTTTTTTTGTTTTGTTTATGTGTGTTGTGTGTGAGTTTTTTGTGGGAATGTGGTGTTGAGTGGTTGTATGAGTGTTGATTCTTTGGATTGTAAACGCCATGAGCTTGCCTGTCAAGGGAAGGTATGTGCTTATGATTAAACTATTATTATTATTATTATTATTATTAATGTGTCCAATCCAGATGTTTTGTTAGTTTGGTGTTTCTTTATTTGCATCAAACACTCAGGGAGCAAGAACTCAAAGCAGCTGGTCCTTGATAAAATGTCAGTGGCCTGAAATGACATGGCAAGTGCAGCTCGAGCTGTGTAACAAGCTCCTGTCCCATCCATCCTCATCCCTATTCTTCCTCCTCCCCTTCCTCTCTTTGCCCCTTTGATTGTGAATCTGTCTCTTGTGGCAAATGGATACATAATGCAGTGTGCTGTGGTCAGTAGAATTATAATGTGTGCATGCATTTTGGGGTTGAGGTAAGCGAGGTCATTTTGTCAAGTACTGACAACATAACTTTTTCTTTACTATGAAAAAAATAAATTCAGATGGTTAATGTACAAGTCGATTTTTCAGAGTTGATGAAAATGGGAATATCCTTGATGACAGAAGAAAAAAGGGTTATAGTTCATAATTTGGCTTTCAGTGAGTCTTGCATTACACAGAATTGGATTTGTTTTTCTATGGAGGTGCTCAAATTCTTTATGGCATTATCTCTTGTGGTCTAAAATCAGATTTTAGGCCTCCTCAAAAATACAGATACACAATTTCTTGAACCCCCACAAGGCCTTGACATTCGAGAATGGTTGTGATAATGGTATGCACAGATAGATGTTAGAATTTACTCCAATTGTTTCAAGTTTGGTGGTAATGCAATGTATGGTTTCTTAGAATAACCGGATGGAGGGAGGTTTAATGGCCAGGGCCCGTATTCACAACGGCGATTTATCGGCGATTTATTTTAACCCCGATTTATCTGTAAACTCAGACGATTCCAACTGCCTGTTCTGCTCTCCCTTGGCTGGAAACCAGTATATATAGCAAAGCGCAACTTAGGATCCTCTGACGAACGTACCTTATCTAACCAATCAAGATAACCCGGGCTTAGGGGATAAATCGAGTGTTAAAAAGATAAATCGCCGTTGTGAATACGGGCCCAGGCCATTAAGCAGGAAAATTATAAGTATAGAGTAAGTGCAAATCAAATCATGATGTGCCTAATTATTTGCCTCTTATGAATCACTAGGGAGACGTGGTAGGTCTGTTCTGATCCCCAACCCACAGAGGGCGGCTTCTGAGAAAATTGGAGTGTTATATGTAGCGTGCGCACACACCACACACATTATGCACAATAAATAAACTAAGTTAGTTGACCCTAGCAAACTAATAATTGCAGTTGCATTATCAGAAGCCAATGTAGCATGCCATCACTGTACGACACCAGTAAGCTCTTTGTTGCATTTGTAAGAAAAAGGTTATTTATATCATCCAAAGACTATTAACACTGACATGACTGCTGTAAGGAGAACACAGCATGGATTCTGATACAAGACTGGTAAAGCCTACAAATAAGGCATTTGTAAAACCTCTCTATGTGAATACCCATCTATCTGGAAAAACCATGGAACTAGAGACTGCATTTTGTCGATCACACACCCAACTGCGCATATTCTTTAACATTGCCACATCAGGCGCACAAATGAATAATGAATGGATGGAGTTTTAAGGCTCATCAACCTTTGTAAGCTATGCAAGGCCAATAAGCATGAAAATCACTAGAATAGTTTAGACTAAGTGCAAATCACGTCGGGATGTCTCGCTGAGGGAGACCCAGTGGGTCTAGTCTGACCCCCAGTGGGCTCAGGTAAGCAATACCATCTATTCTGTCCAGAACTAGACTGTTACTAGATTCCATAGAAGTTCAACATTATACATAAGCTCTCATCTTGTACCAATGATCCCATAAAGAACAAGAAGGGCAAAGCCCATACGACTCACATGCTTGACCTTGACCTTTATATGACCTTGACCTTCAGGTGACCTTCAAGGTCAAGGTCAAACAACTAAACCTACCAATGACATCATACACAAAGAAATGCTTTACACATTTTTCCTACCAAAATACATGTGACCTTGACCCAAGGTCAAGGTCATCCAAGGTCATGCAACACAAAGCTGTTAATTCAAGACATAGGAAGCACAATGGTGCTTATTGGCACTTTCTACCATGAGATATGGTCACTTTTAGTGGTTCACTACCCCATTTTTGTCACATTTCATAAGGGTCAAAGTGACCTTGACCTTGATGATATGTGACCAAATGTGTCTCATGATGAAAGTATAACATGTGCCCCACATAATTATTAAGTTTGAAACAGTTATCTGCCATAGTTCAGGGTCAAGGTCACTTCAAAATATGTATACAATCCAACTTTGAAGAGCTCCTGTGACCTTGACCTTGAAGCAAGGTCAACCAAACTGGTATCAAAAGATAGGGCTTGCTTTGACCTATATACCACTTGTAGCTAAGGTCGCCATTCTCAATAACGTGGGAGAAAATTGGGAAAATGTGAAAAATGACTGTTTTTGAGACCACATTTATGGCTCCTGTGACCTTGACCTTGAAGCAAGGTCAAGTCACAATGTATGTTTTTTGAGGCCTTGTCATCATACACCATCATGCCACATTTGGTGTTGATAGACTTAATAGTCTCCGAGAAAAATCCAACGTTTAAGTTTTTTTACGGACGCCCGGACGGACGCCCGGACGGACGGACGACACGGCTCAGTACATAGACTCACTTTTGCTTCGCATGTGAGTCAAAAATGGCACTGAATTTGGGTCGACATGTTTTCATCATGCAATCAAGACATGCATCTGTGTTAGCCATGGAGGAGTCTGTTTATGCAAATCAACTTATGATGGTCACATTTTACACCAGCTTAATATATGTACTGGATGCACTATGCATGCTCTTTAAGGATAAATTTGTACATTAGTCTGTGAGTAGCAAGTGTTCACCTGTAATCAAGGAGACCTCTCAAGTGGCATCAGTACGAAGAGACATAAGAGGCTTGTTCACGAGGCGCAGCCTTTCAAAGCGCTGCGTAGCGCTGGACAGCGCTTGCGCCGTGAAACGGCTTGTTCAGGATGCGTAGCGCTGCATGTGATTCGGCGCTTTGCAGCGCTACACCTCCTGAACAAGCCGTTTCACGGCGCAAGCGCTGAGCAGCGCTTTGAATCGCTGCGCCTCGTGAACAAGCCTATTATACTTTTCTTGGTATCGGTCGACCATTTCATTTTAGCCTTCTATGTCACACACCTACCAGAGGTGACATCTCCAGGGCCCGTATTCACAACGGCGATTTATCGGCGATTTATTTTAACTCCGATTTATCTCTAAACTCAGACGATTCCAACTGCCTGTTCCGCTCTCCCTTGGCTGGAAACCAGTATATATAGCAAAGCGCAACCTAGGATCCTCTGACGAGCGTACCTTATCTAACTGATCAAGATAACGCGGGGCTAGGGGATAAATCGAGTATTAAAAAGATAAATCGCCGTTGTGAATACGGGCCCAGGACAATATACCAGAGTAAAGCACAATGGGTTTTGTGGAGTGGGGTACCCTGGCTTTTCTCCAATCCACCATCTGGCCTTGGAAATGGAATGAATAAATGAATGAAGTTCTACAGCCTTTGTAGACTATGTAAGACCATTGATTACCGAATCACCGGAATCACAAGTCTTGGTTTCCTTAGTTACTTGCCTTTTACGAGGGGTGTGGGGAGAAGCAGTGGTTCCATTTTAACCACCACCCCCACGAGGAGCCTTGAAAAGAGCAGGCTGCTCCAGGGAGTAGTGACTGAGTTGACAAACCTGGGAGATGATGAACAGGTTTTCCAGCTCCAAGCTTTGCACTCCTCCTGATGTCCCATAACTGGACTTCATGCCAAGCATCGTCACAACATTAATTCATTTAAAAATAAATAGTGAAACTTTAAGAAAATTATGTCCAGGACATGCAGAAAATCAGTAAGCAACACCAGACATTAGTAAAACATTTATCAAAAGAACAATATAAAACATAAGAAATTTCAAATAGAAAGTGTTCAGTCTACTTCACTTGTCTGCAAATTTTATAGATACACCATGCAGATCATAGATGCAAGCAGTCATTTCAACACTTGCCCTTTATGGATTCAAAAGTTGGACTAGTAGTATTCTGAACATTTTAGGAGCCAATATACATGGCACAAACAACACAAAAGAAGGGTGATTAGAGAGTGGCCTTTTAGTTGTTGACAGTTATGAGATGGTTTTAAAATACTTCAATTTCAAAATATACCATAAGAAATGTCGTTGCCATAGATACTAGAGTAGCTTTTGTTACGGACTGGCTAACTGGGCCTCAGGTTAGCCTAGCCCGCACAAATGAAAATAAACAAGGAAAACGCAAACACCAGCACAAAGTTACAAATGAGTGTATTCAACACAAACTCAACTGCCCCGTCCCACACCAGGGCTCATGGGTGCGGACGTGCGGCCCCCGCCGACACAGTCTACAGACGCTAAAGCGGCCCCCCGCCGACACACTCGCTGCAAGCGCTCATCGGCCCCCGCCAATAGTCTTCACACCGGCCCCCGCCAGTAAAGCTCCGAGCCTCAGCTAGCGTCTCGTCACTCGTACTGTACCGAAGAACCCTGAAAATAACACACCAACTCACTCATCCATTCCTTCCCTAGCAATCATCATACAACCGCGGTATTTACAAGATAGAAGGATACAGATAAAATAAGCACTCACCCGTCACCCTGGGGTTCATTCGCTCGAGTGTCGTATCCAGCTTTCACTCGGCAAATATACAATCAATCAGATCATTCGCTCACCCGTGAACACTCCTCAGTCACTACGTCACCCACTCATGCTAAAAATAATCACAGTCAGAACCTAACCACGTGCACACCATCATTCGCCACATTCGATTCGTAACAACCACCCCCCCATCAAGCCGAACAAGTTCCTGCAACTTGTGTAGCTTCAATCCTGCATCATCCTGGAACCCATATCCGCCTGCGAATTCCAGCGGCCCTCACACGGTAAGAGATGGAACCTTCATCACCCACCGTGAGCTGCAACCCTAAGTCTGGCAGCATTGGCCCGGGCACCCCTGTGCGTGGAAAAACGAACCCCCGTGCCTCTGCCACGACCTTCGTCTCTACTGCGCGCAGCGCCACTGCCCCCGGACAGCGCGTCGCCCCCTCGACGAACGCGAGGACACACTTGTCTCCCCTGGACGACGAAGGAGTCAACGGGCCCACCCCATCCCCGGGACCCACCAAGAGACAACTCGCAGAGTCATGAGACTCGTTAGTTGGAGGAACCTCAGACCTCTCTCGTTCTCTTTCGCGCTCTTGCCTCTCTCGTTCTTTCTCTTCCCGCTCTCTCTGTCTCTCTTCTCTCGCTCGTTCTTGCACATATCTCGTCATTTCCAGCCCTTCCAATCCCAGACTTTCAGCCTCAACCTTGTACGCAACAAATGGGTCAACTCGACCCAAAGGGTCAACCTTGGTTGGCTTCTCTTCCATGTCAAAGTATCACAATATAATCCAAATTATTCAAAACTACTCTGCTAATCTACACGCATTCAGTGCAAAACCCCTCCAAATTCCCTACACAAATCAAATTTGACCAGCCAACATAACAGCGCGCAAATGGCCAATTCAAAAAACAAAACAACAACCAAAAACCACAATGCAAATCCGTCAATCGTCCGAACCGACACTTCCCTCAAACACGGAAGGTACACCAGCAAACAATTCCAGCATGCAAGCTGTCGGAGCCACTAACTCAAAACATGAAAAATAAAACTTGCTGATCGTCCGAGACGACAGTTCACTTATCACACATTCCCGAGCATGCAATTGTGACATCAACTGGACAGATAAGAAATCACTTCCCCAAGAACATACCCACTCAAAATATTATCGCCCACTCCAAAGCACTCACTGAGCCCCACGGAAAATCAAATAAATCAGAGTGGACATAATATCAATTCCAATTCACAGCATGCAACTGTGCAATCACTGGCACAGCACAAAATCAAATCTCTCACCGGGCAGATAATATCAAACCAACAAAATTACCCCCACAATCCAACGCATGCAACTGTGAACTTACTGAGCAAAGCAAACAATCAACTCAAACACAGATCACATATCAATCAAAACTGTAACACAATCCGCGGCATGCAACTGAAATCTCTGAGCAAATCAGGAAATCAAATAAATTACAGAGCGCACTATATCAATCCAAAAACCATCCAACAATACAACGCATGCAAATGTGGAATCACTGAGCCAATCAGGAAATCAATTAAATCACAGAGCACACTATATCCATCAAAAAACCCTCAACAATACAAAGCATGCCCTGTGAACTCAACATCACATTCGCGCGCCGAGCGTACACATCACAATATTGACCCCCGCCAGACCGCAATTCAATCAACTTGGTCTTAAAACCAAAACACTGTCAAATTCAGGCACTCACACAAAAGGTGAAGTAGGCAGGCTCGCCAGTTGTTACGGACTGGCTAACTGGGCCTCAGGTTAGCCTAGCCCGCACAAATGAAAATAAACAAGGAAAACGCAAACACCAGCACAAAGTTACAAATGAGTGTATTCAACACAAACTCAACTGCCCCGTCCCACACCAGGGCTCATGGGTGCGGACGTGCGGCCCCCGCCGACACAGTCTACAGACGCTAAAGCGGCCCCCCGCCGACACACTCGCTGCAAGCGCTCATCGGCCCCCGCCAATAGTCTTCACACCGGCCCCCGCCAGTAAAGCTCCGAGCCTCAGCTAGCGTCTCGTCACTCGTACTGTACCGAAGAACCCTGAAAATAACACACCAACTCACTCATCCATTCCTTCCCTAGCAATCATCATACAACCGCGGTATTTACAAGATAGAAGGATACAGATAAAATAAGCACTCACCCGTCACCCTGGGGTTCATTCGCTCGAGTGTCGTATCCAGCTTTCACTCGGCAAATATACAATCAATCAGATCATTCGCTCACCCGTGAACACTCCTCAGTCACTACGTCACCCACTCATGCTAAAAATAATCACAGTCAGAACCTAACCACGTGCACACCATCATTCGCCACATTCGATTCGTAACAGCTTTACAGGTGACAAATTTCACAGGTAGTGTCAGGAAAGGGACGTGTCCCATACTAAACCAAGAGAAGATCCAGTTTTTAGAGGGGCTTGCAATTTGCAGCCACATAATGCACAAACAAAATGGCTTTGGTCAACAAGTCATTGGAAGCAGATACTGAGATAGCCACAACAGTGGCAGCAATCTCAAGGCGCACATCACAACAGTAAGCCTGTAAGGCCTAGGACAAGGAAAAGTTGACTGAACTGCACATAAGTAAAAACAAAATCAGGGATGCTGAAGAGGTAGAGAAGGAGGAATGTGGCCTGGGGTTATGAAGCCTGCTCTGAAGCATTGTGAGCAGTGGAGACCTGTGGTTTCATCACATCACTTAGCTCGGGGGTACAGGGTATACAAGTCCTGCTCCGGAGTGTTGTGAGCAGTGGAGACCTGTGGTTTCATCACATCACTTAGCTCGGGGGTACAGGGTATACAAGTCCTGCTCCGGAGTGTTGTGAGCAGTGGAGACCTGTGGTTTCATCACATCACTTAGCTCGGGGGTACAGGGTATACAAGTCCTGCTCCGGAGTGTTGTGAGCAGTAGAGTTTGTGGTCTCATTACACAGTTCAGGGGGGCACAGGGTTTACACGGCCTGCTCAGGAGCGGTCGAGTCCTGGGATTTCATCACGTCAGGCAGCTCGGGTGGCAGGGAGAGAGGGGTAATCTCAAGCGGTTCCCACTCTCCATCTGCAATGAATCAAATGCACACATCAGCAAAATCTCTTCCAATGATTCTAATAGTGAAGGAGCATGTGATAGCCCAGATGAAGACTGACAACTTGGATTTGTCAGCATCTCAAGTTAGCAATGTTGAAGTGGAGATTTCAACCTCTGATGCCAGATAATGCTGTAAGGTAACTGTCCAATTTGTTTACACTCTTTGTCTTGCACATTTTTCTGACATTTTTAATGAGTATAGCATATACTTTTGTCCTAACGCTAAAATCTATTAACATTTTATCCCAGTTTGAGAGCACACATCAGGTTATTTTGAGTTATTCTTCTGCTTGAGGCTACCAATGTAAGATTTGCCGATGTAGCTGCTCCATTGTCTTGAGCTCACTCCCAAGTACATAAGCTGGTTTGAAAATCAATACGTAAAGCTTTCAAAACAATTACAATCATCTCTGATCACTTTGTGTCAAGTTCATGTTCTGTTTCTATCCATAGTAGTGCACACTGACATGTGTATCTGTCTGTGCATTTCAGAGAAGCTTACGATGCAGATAAACCTGTCCTGGACCTGCCACCTCACTGGTGCCAATATCCCAGATATGAGGACAAGGGATGGACTGAGGGACTATCTGGCCTGTGGTGGAGTGGAATAAGGCATGATGGTAGCAGGGCGCAGGTATGAGACAAAATCGTAGCTGCTTTTCACAACTTTATTTTTCACCCATGGATACAGGAGCTTCTGTTTGGTCCGAGGCCTAATGATAATTGCCTGGATCAACCCAAGACCATGGTGGCAGTGGTCTCTGTAGACCAAGGTGGCAGTGGTCTCTGTAGACCAAGGTGGCAGTGGTCTCTGTAGACTTGTGCGCCACTCCCCCTTAACAAGGGAATGCACGAACCCCACAGGAGCCAGGCTGTGGATTATTTCCCAGATCCTAACCCTGGTTCCTGAGTTGTGCTTCCATTTGGCAGAAAAGAGAGATTACTTAATTTAACTTACTTTGAAATGACTTCTTACAAATGTTGCCTCGATCATTCAGCATAATACAGTCTATTGAATGAATCACATGCCATTGCAAGTAGCTGTCTTACTTGAGGGAAAACATCAGATTTATAGTCAAAATGTTACAATTCAGATGCCAGAGTGGGGAGCAGTTCTCTATCCGAGGGTCACGCTAATGTAAGGAGTGACTGACAGGGCAGCTGCAATAACAATCAGACCACAGCAGAGGAGGGGTCCCAGAGCAGTCAGCTAGTCAGCTTGCATTGCACAAAGGATGGTGTGTGTGTGTGTGTGTGTGTGTGTGTGTTATGTGTGTGTGTGTGTGTGTGTGTGTGTGTGTGTGTGTGTGTGTGTGTGTGTTGGAGAGAGATCTGACACACAGAGAGGTCTGACACAGGATAGGGGGTGGGAAGATACAGAAGCAGGTATAACTGAATTGAGGATGAACACAGTAGATGCACAGTAGATGTACAATACACTTGGTGATAGGTGCACCCTATCACATGGCCTATGGATTTTTTCTGACTCATCTTCACAGCCTGCCTATACACAGTGCCGACATACCAACTTGCATCATATAGTGGGTATTGACCGATTCAGTTATCTACTATACACTGGATTTTGATGTCCATCTTGGTAGGAAAAAGTACTGCTGTGTTGGTCTAGCATATATCTAGTGATGAAGCTTGCATATTTTACTGTGCATCAAAGATATTTCTTTTTTTGCCAACTGTTGTGCAGGTGTTTAGCTCAAAGGATTTATTTTGCCAAGGAATAAGAGCATGTGGCACTATTTTGACAAATAGTGGTTTTCCAACTGCTCTAATAACTAGGAATGAGTTTGACAAGAGAGCAAACAGAGGATCTACCACCCATTGATGGTGGACAGCATGCTTAGAGTAGGTTTAAAGTTAATGGGGCGATTAGAAATGTATTTATCAGATGGCCAACCATAGTCGAAGAACACAATGCCCATTCACAGGGGGGTGGATAAAAACAATCAACTGATCAACAGATACAATGTCTCGTATATTAAAAAATGGTGGAAAATGCTTTTCTTTTTACTTCTGACATTGCTAGGGTAAAGGCTTTCCATCTTGTTTCAAGAAGAGAATAAACAAACCTCAATGATGTAGATGAACTGAAAAGATCTGATAGGGATGGGCAGGCAGATTTTACAGAATAACTGCCCATTCAATCAGGTGGTCTGCCCAAGGAAAAAACAAAAACATCCTCATATCATAGGAAAGCCTGCGGTCTTCACTTCACACCATAATCTCAATTGTGACAAAGGCAAAAAGAAAGTGCAAAAATGTTTACTAAGACAAGCATGTAGGAATGAAAACGGACAAAATGCTTAACTGATGACACTTGTTTCTACAAGAAGACAGGAACTGCCTATTGGACCTTCACACTTGCAGTTCAAATGTTCTTACCTATTCTCACCTGGCTATACATTTCTCACCTGTAATCATGATTGCTATGTGGTGTGGACACCAGTAGCTCAGTGTAAATGACAAGTAGTCTAAATACTCATCATTTGTGACACTACAGGACTGTTGGTTTTGTAACTAACAAACGGCTGTTTGACAGCAGTTCCTGTGATTTTTTTTCAATTTGCAATTGTATTTTAAATGATTAAATCGAGTATGTTACATAATCTGTTATACAACCTGAAAATGTTGAGGAATTGTGTCCAGATTTTGATATTTGGTGCACAAATGACTATTCCTTATGAAATTTGTTTCCAACGAACAAAATAATGACTGAAAACTTATCTTTGTTTTTGCATTTTCATATTTTTTGGTTACAAAATGTTATTTTTTGTAACAAAATTAATGGTACCCTTTCCTGCATCAAAGCAAAATTTTGGCATCATATGAAAGTGCATTCATTTCAGAGTTTGTTGGTAAATAACATGACTACCTTGAGTAGCTATGTATTACACATAAAATTACATAAAGCACACTACAAGGAAGGAATATAAAATTGCCCTAAAAACAAGAACTGTAAATATATAATTTTATACTGGGGCATAAATATCAAGAAAATGTGTATGCAACTTAGTGGGCTGATAACTTTACTCTGCATTTTCTCAAAAAACGTTTTGCGTACTTTATACTTATTTCTAATGCGTGGTCATGAATAGTCACAACTTGGACTTCCTGAGAGCGTGCATGTGTCTCTCTCTGTGCCTGTCTGTCCCCCAGTTTTGGCACTGGCAGGACAGCCAATCACAACAGCTAAGTGAATGCATGCGCAGATGGGCGGTGCTGACAAAAAAAACATACTAGTCAAGGCTCCGAAAGGTTTACTTATTATCACACTTCAATTGTGTACATCTGCCAGCTACAGCATCTGGAAACTCCTCAAGATCAGCAGCATGTTTTGTTGTCCAATCATTTAAGGGTCAATTTCAAAATTACAGTAAAACTTATCCATTGTCAATATTCTCAATGACTTTTTGTTGTAATCAGACTATTTTCATGTTTTAATGCAATTTGTTACCATCACTGACAAATATTCCTAAAAAAGTATGGACACATATCTGCTATATGCGTTCCAGTTCTAATCCTACAAAGATGGTGGCTGCACCTGTCACTAGTGGGGGTAGGGGGGGTGAGGGGGGGGGGGGGGGGGGGCGTGGGGGAGGAAAGAAAGAAAGAAAAGAAAAAAGGTGTGGCTACAGTAACCCAACCAACCCTATTTCTGCCGACCCTAGACATCTTTTTAGTTATAAAAACAAATACAAAAAAAACAACAACCCAATAATATATGCTGTCCCATCTTCCCTGCTCTATGAGCACTCAGGGAATCCACTATTCAAGTTTAAAATAATGTTTCAGTGAAAGAAAGTTTGTCTAATTTTAAGTCTGGCTTTTTCTAAAATAAAATTTTTTAAATTTTATAAAAAGTTCAGGTGACCTACCAACACACCTCCACCCCCCCCCCCCCCCTTTTTTTTAATTGTTACCTTCACCACAACTATAAAATAATAATAATAATAATAATAATAATAATAATAATAATAATAATAATAATAATAATAATAATAATAATAATAATAATAATAATAATAAATTGTTAAAAATTGCCAAATGGTGCAACAGACAAGTGCTTAGCATACTCTAACTTTGCGACTGGACATAACTACTGGCCCAGGTGTCCAGAATGAAAATGTCTGGAGATAAAATAACCTTCTACGGTATGCTGTAGCAAGTATTCCATGCAACAAATTACTTACCAGCCTGTCTGAATACCAGCCCTATTTTTCTGGGATTCTGGGCGCGGGCTGTGGCAGACATGATGCCGTGCCATACTCTCCCAGTGACTTGTGGTCATCCAGTAAAGCCTGTCAAAACATAGGCATATGTTTACAAAGAGCTGTTTTAACTACCACACCCATTCATAATCCCACAAATCAGACAAACATTGTAGAGGGACAGGATGTTTCACTACATGGCAAGAAGTGCATGTTACCAATCAGCACAAAAAGATTTTAAATACCTTCTGTAGTTATGTTTTTTGTTTTAGTGTTTTGTGATAACAGAAAACAGTTTAAAATCACATGGCACAAAAATGACCAAAATCACTTTAGAAATGAAGATGCAAAAGAAGCAAGGTGTACAGAGAGGGATTCTGCTGGTCTGTACAACAAAAAAAAATCACGAAATTGAGGTTCCTTTTTATGAGCAGTGGTGGGGTGAGGCGTTGATGCATATATAGTCTCATGCAGGGTTGTTTTCTGGACCTGTGGTTCCCAGTCACTTAGCACCATCTTTTTTGTAGGTTGCACAAAATGCTGATGACTGTCAACATTTGATTAATTAAAAAACGCATTTTGCATGGTATCACTCCTCTTAAAATCTTGAATGTCTTCATTCTGCCTATCGCACGTTCCACATGGATCCTAATAGAGGCAACACTGATGCATAACATTCACCCAAGTAGTGAATATCCTGCTGACGTGACTTTGCGAAATCCCAAACAAGAAAGCCAGGTGGTCCATGTCGAAATCCTTCCGAAGGCGCACCAAAGTTAGCACCATACACATAAACATGGTCATCTTACGTTGTGTGGACTCTCTGAACTTCACAGATAAATTACGCTTTTGTCTACCCCATAATGTTACCCCTTCAGCTGACTTTTTCATCCAGCTGAATATAAATTTCAATGCGTCAACAATTTGGACACCCGTGTAAAAAAACCCAGGATTTATCCGACTGAAGCAAGCGAGACATGAACATATTTGCAGTGAGTGACTTTGTGGCTTGCGGGGTCAGTTGGACATTATGATCACAACTGCTGCACGTAATTTTACTGCTCGGAATAATGAACATGTCATCTTCTTCTGTACCATGGTCACGTTGTGTTGGTCTTTCATTATCGGTGCCTTGATCGCAGTCACTCACTTGGGTTGATTGTTGTTGTTGACAGAGACTGGGGTGCTACCCCGCCTTTGTCACCTGTAGTATGCTGACCTGCATCTGCTTCAGCTTTCTCTGTGGCATCAGCAGCCTGTGCACAAAGAAAACAACTAGCTTATGGTACAAGTTTACAACACGAAATATTAATCAGGCAAGTTAGTGTGTTGCTGTGGAAACACTCACGTGAGGGGGTAACATTATTAAAACTCCGGTGGCTGTGGTTTTGTCTTGTGACGTTTACACCTGTTACACTGAAATACTAGACTTGTAATATGTGTGTGTCTGTGTATGTGTGTGTGTGTGTGTGTGTGTGTGTGTGTGTGTGTGTGTGTGTGTGTGTGTGTGTGTGAGTGTGTGCAAAAATACTGGAATGGGTCTTACCGTATTAATTTTTCTTTTTTTTCTGGAAGCAGACTGAGGTTCGCTCAAAGACAGACGCTTGCATGGCGGCTTTCTTGCTGTTTCTGCTTTTCCATATGGATCGGCAGACAGTGGGTCGGGATTTTCTTGTGTAGTTTGCCCATCTTTGAAGTGCTGCAAGAACAAAACAAAACAAACGAAATGTTTTTTACTCTGATTATTCCTTGTTTCGGAGACGACTGTGATTTTGACTTTTGAGTAGGCCTACATGAACACACAAGCTCAATACAGCAGGCAACAAGTTCGCCGGCCGGGACAGCAAAATAGATCTATTTCATTCAAAATGTCGATCAATATGGGCAATTTAATTTCCTTATGGATTAATAAAATGATATGAGTTATGAGTTATGAGTTATGAATATAGGGCAACATACATATTTTTTTAATCAGTGATTGATTAAATCATCATATATTTAACTTCCCAACCCTTCAAACTTGTTTAGAACATATTTTTGTGACACTGAGACCAGACCATCAAAACAATTAGCACTAGGCCTTGAATCAAATCGTCGTAACAAGATCTTACCTTGCTGCAAATGTACGAGTGTCGCGTGATTGTGTTGACATTCAACTGGTAAGCTGGGCGATTGCAGGCTTTTATCCAGCGAAGGCAACGATCTAGATAACTCATAAATCATAACTCATATCATTTTATTAATCCATAAGGAAATTAAATTGGCCAACAGCATACATGGGTCATTAATGATTATAAAAGTTATAATAAACTCAAAGAAACCATGATAATGAAATCAATTAATATGTATGACTACAATGCCTTTTTACTTGCACACAGCATGACACACCAACACATACATACATGCATACATGCAAACATACATACATTCATACATACAAACATATATACATATATACATTCATACTAAGCTAGATAGTTATACATGCTAGTGTCAACACCAACACACACAGTGTCAAAATGACCAAAACTAATTCCACCATGACCTTGAATCTAACATAAAGCAGTTCTGTTAAAAAAGCATCACTGATTGTCTGTGCATGGCCAGAACAATGGCTCGGTTGCTGTTAAAATACAGTATCTGACAGCTGAAGGAATGAAAGAACGCCGAAAACGCTCTGTTCGGCACGGAGGCATGATAAATCTTCAATTCCATGTGATGCGGAGATCAATCAGTGCGTCGTGGAGGGGATGCCCTGAATCGAGCAGCTAGAATAGCCCTGGACTTAATGGCAAGTCTTCTCTCAACAAGGGTTTCCAAAGTGTCAAGGCTCTACTTTCCCGGTTTCAGAAATGGGATGAATTTGACGCCAACACAGCGTTCAGGGTATCTATCATCCGTTTGACATTGTCCCCAAGCACAGCGCTTGTTACTTGGCATTTTGAAAGATGCCCGGGAATCTGCTCCCCCAAAACAAGGGAAGTAACTCCCAGAGCCTCGATATGTGGACAAAGACGGGTCTTTGATGTGGATAAGCCCCATTACGGGGGATGCGGCAAATCTAAACAGTCCCCGAGAGGCTTATTTTTACAGCCGCGGGTATTCTAGGCATTTCATTCTCTTTTTCATTTTTTTCATGTAAGATCAAATGGAAACATAAATGTTTTAATAAAGTTTAACAACACCACTGCTTGTTTCATGGTTGTTTGTGAGATGGGATTCAGCAGATTTGGTAAGCCTTATGTTCCCATTACCCTGCATTTAAGTTTCTCAAATTCTGTGACTTGTGGGTCTCAATGTAGCTGCCCCATGTGTCAAAGGTTAGTATTAGTGTCTTGACCTTGCCACACTATTGGATCTAGAGGCAGGGAGAGAGAGAGAGAGAGAGAGAGAGAGAGAGAGAGAGAGAGAGAGAGAGAGAGAGAGAGAGAGAGAGAGAGAGAGAGAGAGAGAGAACGAACGAACTTTATTTTACAAGGGTAGTGAATTAGGCAGTAGTGCCTTTCTTACATTCAGCCCTTGAGGCAAAATATTCAAATGTGGTAAGAGAGAGAGAGAGAGAGGAGAGAGAGAGAGAGAGAGAGAGAGAGAGGAGAGAGAGAGAGAGACAGAGAGAGAGAGAGAGAGACAGAGAGAAAGAGAGAGAGAATGAGAGGGGGGGGGGGGGGCTGGAGAAAGGGGGAGGAAGGGAAGAGAGAATGAGAGTAAGAGGGATGGTGGGTTGGGGAGAGAGGGTGGGGGAGAGGGAGAGAGGGAGGAGAGAGAGAGAGAGAGAGAGAGAGAGAGAGAGAGAGAGAGAGAGAGAGAGAGTCAGTATAATTATCGCAAGAATTATACATGTACAATTTCTTAAACATACTAAAAATGGGTAGATAGTGTACCAGAGAAGCAAAATTTAAATATGGAACTTGAATCAACTACAATGACTTATACATAAAAATTTTTTTTCTAAACATCCAAATGTTAAAAACAAATACATGTAGGCCAAAGCCTCTTGGTGTACACTCCCTCCCCTACTCCCCCACCCCCAATCAGCCGGAACCCCTCGATAGTTCAGCAGAGAGAGAGAGAGAGAGAGAGAGAGAGCATGCAAAACTCTCCTTTGAATGTAAACCAATTCGAGCAAAGACCATGACGTCATTCACAATGCTTCATCCTCCCTCACTTGTGGGGCCAGTATATTAACCACATGCTCACCCCACTGCATGACAGCAAAGACCTATAATCTTTGATGACAGTCCCAAAATGAGAATGAAGACATGGTCATCTTAACTTCAGTTGGACAAATGAGAATCAGTAAAACCTCTATTTTACGATCGACCCTCTCTGAAACGACTTCCTCCAAAACGCGACTTGCGACCGTCAATCGGCATTTTAACGACTTTTTGACCTAGATTTCCCCAAACAGCAGTCCCTTTAGCGGCACATGCAACTGCAGTTACTGTCCATTCCTAAACGACAGCTTTTGCGAGTGCTGTTATGCACACTTAAGGCAGTAGGAGCTTCATGTTCTGTTAGGATTGACTGCCGTCCAGCGACGTCTCTTAAGACCAAGCGACTTGTGGTCAAGGGGCAGACAACTTTCATGCACTACGGAATAACGCTTTCGTCCGATAGAGAAATGTTAAGCTTCGTAATAAACTTGTCGCACAAATTTCGCTCTCCATGAGATAGCTGCCTTAAATTTCCAGCCATCGCGGGTTCAACAGTTTGAGTCTCATAGTCATAGCTAAAAAATAGTATCAACTCGCAGCGTGAGCTGCCGCGCCAGTGACTGAAGATCGAGGCACGGACTTGCACGATAAACATGCTTCGAACCATGGGCCTGCTACAAAGATAAAGCAGAGTGCAACGGCACGCAGGATATGACACTGCGCACAGTTTTGATGGTGACTTCCATTCTCCAAAAGCAGCCATTTGGATCTCTATGCATAGTGGCGGGCTATCGAACGCTCGATACGGCACTACACGCTTAGCAAGCCGTTAATTAAGTCGAGCGCAATCGATCGAGCGCCGTCGAGCGCTACGTTTCTTGAACGACTTTCATAATCACGGCAGCCAGGTTGGCAACTCAGAACGAGGCTCGCACATCATTCCTAATGGCTGCCAGTTGTAGACACTGCTGTGTGCCTATGTGCAAGAATGATTCAAGATACGCATCGGGTCGGTCTTTGTCGTTTCATTGTTTTCCAAAGGATGAAAGTTTACGAAAATCCTGGTTACAGAATGTTCGGCGCGAAGTCGGTCCAAATTTCAGGGTATGTATCAAACAAAGCGTACTACAATCTACATGTGGGCTGTGGCATGCCCTACTCAGTACGTGGTTAACTTGTGTTGTGGTGCTACTGTCAAGGGGAAATTTGACAAGTGATTCACACCTGCAAAATGTTTGAAGTGAAATTTAACTAGACATTCATATAAAACAACGCATTTATAGAGAAAACATTTAACTGCCGTGGCAGTCTCTTGTTTTTGACATGTGTGAAAAGGTCTGCGAACCTGTCATCTAACTCATCTTCACATACATCCTAACACTTCTGCATACACACACACATTGGACACTAATACAAATCCATCAGCAATGGGAAAAATGCTCACAAAGTGTCAGATGTGACGAGGGAAAGGGTAAGAATTCCACAGCCAGGCGCCATGCACTCTGCCCATTAAAAAGCACAGATCCTGCATGTGTCCGTACCACGTACTTGTCCTACTTCTGCAACTTGAATCCAGCAATGGAGTAAGGCTTATGATAGGGATGTTTAAAATTAAAAACTACGTTTCTGACATCTGCACACTTCGCCCGAATTATATTATAGACGTGTAATTCAACCGTCCCATATTTACATTATGACTCATACTTGGCGCTTGGCTGCTGAATTTTTTCCAACCAAATGGGGGAACAAGACTCGCTGTGAGAAAATCAAATAACATCTTTTAAAAATTACCTCTAATGTAAACAAAAAGTAAAACAAAAAAGAAATTGCCATGGATTTCTTGATTAAAAGTATGCAAATTCAAGACACTGGAAGTTGCTGGATGGCAACACATTCAGGGAATTTATACATTTTTGCAGTCAGTGAAAAAGAGCAGCATGTGGAGGTTTCTGTGCAGCTACCCAGCCTTGTACAAAGGCTCCCTTTAGCTCATGAGGTGGAAAATGGTCAGTAATCTTCTCTCTGGTTAGCTAACAAGAGATGATGCAACATAACAACAATATCATATGTGCATCATTATCTTGCAGCTAGTGTTTCTGGAGTGGTCACTAATGCCCTACAGTCACTAATGTCCCCACTGATACTAATGCTACAAACTATGTATATATATATTATGTCTTTGGTCACATGGGTAACTTAATGAGCAGCTTTCCTGCTGAAGGTGGTTACATATGAGTTCAGGACTGAACAACATTTCATAACCACTCCCCATTAATAGATGCTGTTTACTTAATTGTTCCAGCAAGAGAGAATGTTAAATTATTTTAGTGGCAATGTGTATCATTCACTGTATTGTATAGGCTATTTCTTTTGGCAGATAGCACGGTGGACGGTGGTGTGCTCGAGCCACTTTAGACCAGAAGATTTAAGAAGAACACTGACTGGCAAACGGATACTACACCATGGAGCCGTGCCTTCAGTCTTTGCTTGGACAAAGGACAAGCCACTAAGGTCACCAAAAGGGAGGTATAGAGAGTTACTTTCTGAGGTTGCATGAGAAGATTATGGTGCATTTGCATTTTTCCTGAATGCTTCATGTCTATAATTTTGTGTGAAACATTTTGCCTGAATATTCCCAGTCTCAGGATTCATGTAATATAAAAACAAAAAAGTGCTGTACCAAATATTTCTTAATGTGTAATAAATCATTATAGGTTAACTGCATTCATTTCACATACACTTATCTTGCATTTTGCTATCATGCTTGGATTTGGATAGTTGAGGATCCTTCCTCTGACATAAACATCGTATCCTTCCATTTTTCTGAATTTGAAGCACAAGGATCTAGTGGGGCTTAACTTTTCCTAGCTTGCTTCAGCATCAGCTGCTTGCATTTGATAGGTGTGAAAGGTCTATGCTTTCGGTGTACATGTCTTTTCAGTCAGAACACATGGCCTTTTCTCCTGCATTGGACCAGTGATAGCAAAACACAAGCAACACATGTACAGTGCCCTTGTGGACCCATTTCTGCACCACAGTCACATTGTGTTTTCTCTGTTGTACCTTTCAGAGTCGGTGGTATATCTACAAAAAGTACAATGTACTGACATTTCTTCTTCATTTCAGCCTTGCATCTGGCTCTGAAAAAGAAAAGCTCATTTCCTTCTGCTACCCTCAAGTATACGATTAATATTTTTGTACATACTTGCTGTCTTGTCATCTATCTGTTTTTCAAATGATCTCAGGGAACTATCTGCCGTGGTTTGCAGTACAGCTGGTGTCTTGTGGCCCTCATGCTATTCCTTGAACTTGTAATGATACAATTAAAGAATAACACTAATAGATTTTTTGATGCTGAAAATGTCATACCCTAAATTTGCAGTTAATAAGGATGTTCAGAATATATATATTTGAATCAGTGCTTGTGTATGCGTATTCAGACTAAAAGCGTTGCTCCTTAACCCATTATGACCGGATGCTACGCAGACGTCGCATTTGACAGTACTTCTTGATTCTAGGAAGTGTAGAAGTGAAGAATTTTTTTTAATGAGTGTTGTCAACTTTGTGTTTTTTCCTGAAAAACCTCAGGTTTTAGGAAGCCGTTTTCATCACACACTGTAGGTCATAATGGGTTAAAAGTGTTCCTGAATGTGTTTTTTTTGCAACATGGCAAGGTTAACTTGATTACCTGAATGTTTCTGTCCTTGTATATGCAATAAATGTTTCCTGTAAACAATTTGTGTCATGTGCACTTCAGAGAAGGCTGTGATACTTTATATACCGGCATAACATTTCCCTGATAAAATTCACAAATTAAGAACTGCTTGGTGACTGGATTAGAAATAAATAAAGCTGCACACTCTACTCTTGTACTTCATTGTGCTGTTGCAGTGGCAAGTCTGCTGCTGAAAATCGACCCAGTCCTGACCGGACTGGATCCGCGGCAAACCAGCCTGCAGTCACCACCCAGCCTGCAGTCACCACCCAGCCTGCAGACATCACCCAGCCTGCAGTCATCACCCAGCCTGCAGTCACCACCCAGCCTGCAGTCACCACCCAGCCTGCAGTCACCACCCAGCCTGCAGTCACCATCCAGCCTGCAGTCATCACCCAGCCTGCAGTCATCACCCAGCCTGCAGTCATCACCCAGCCTGCAGACATCACCCAGCCTGCAGTCACCACCCAGCCTGCAGTCATCACCCAGCCTGCAGACATCGCCCAGCCTGCAGTCATCACCCAGCCTGCAGTCACCACCCAGCCTGCAGTCATCACCCAGCCTGCAGACATCACCCAGCCTGCAGTCATCACCCAGCCTGCAGTCACCACCCAGCCTGCAGTCATCACCCAGCCTGCCAATCCAGATCATAATTACAGCATATGCAGTTTGTTGTTTCCCATAACACTTCTTTTCTCTTTTCTTTTTTTTGTTGTTGGCATGATTCTTAAAAAAATTAAGGATCAGCAGAAAAATATTAAGTCAGTCGGGTTAACAAAACCACAACCAATTATTCTTTTGGCTTACTCCATCTGGATATGGCTTGTGAATGTTCTGCCCATTTCAGATTGTATTCAATTTTGCCAATGTTTGTGGCTGGGCAGTCCTTGCAGCAAATCTGGTGTGCCACTGGAGATTGATCAAGAGGGGAAGTGCTGTCCTTGGGAGAGACCTGCATGCCTCTGGTGGTGTGCATGGGTTTCACTTGGACAACAACCTTCCTGATCTTTCTTGTGAGACCTCTGTGACATCCTGTGCAAAGGGAATGGTGATGTGTCCTTTCTTCTGGGGTCTTCTTCTCATGCTTGGATGGAGTGAGGTCTTCCTCCACCAGGCAGGTTCCATGCCCATTTTTGTAACTTGAAATGCTGAAGACCTTCCTCAGGTGATGATGTTCTCTCTGTCTGAGGTCCTCTGAGGAACAGATGGACATAGCTCTGTTTGTCAAAGTTTATATCACACTCAATATGTGGTCAATGGTTGATAACTGTCAAACTGGAGATGCTGATCTGTGTGGGTGTGAAAAGTTCATCATGTAATCTACCCAACAGTTGAAACTTCCAGTGTCTTTCTGACTTGATTAGAGTGTCCCAGTCATTTGTTAGCAGTGTTATTTACCAGGATAAACTATGTCTATTGTACACCAGGTTCTATCACTGATGCTGTTCGAGCTAGAATGCCAGAATAATTCAAGAATTTCTTCCCAAACACAAGAGTCATTGTGGACTGTACCCAGCCGTGTGTTCAAGACGACCTACCGGTAGCCTACCGGTAGCCTACCTACCGGTGTGCCTTCTTGAACGACTCGTTATGACCCAACGGTAGCCAAGATGGCTTCCAAGATGCCTTCTCATCGCCGCGGATTGCGCTTCTCAACCAAATGAGTAAACCAGCAGCTGCAGACTGCTTGTTCCTTGTGGAAGCTGATGAAATACGTTAAGCTGTAGCTGTGCATGAATGCTCGACATCGCTCGAATAGAAATTTATGTCAAAACGACAGTGCTGACTTGGTGTAAGCAAGAATAGTTCGATGCACTTTTCAAGGGAGGTAACACCACAAACCAAGGGCTAAATGTAAGAAATAAGAGTTGCTTCCCTTGAAATTGTGCTCTGTCGTTGAAATGTTTGTTCACATCTTGCCCGGTAATTATTTCAGAGCAGTTATTCTTTTAAAAAAGAAAAGTACAATATCAGCCTACCTTCTTGTAACGTCTCGCATAGGCTGGGTAATAATCACAGGTCGAAATGCATGCCACAGCGCATATTTGTGATGACGATTTTCTTCCTTTCCCCGAAGGCAGCCATTTTGGCTATACACGGCGCAGCGGGCGCAACGGCTCTCCGACGCGGTACGTACCGGTACGTACCGGTAGCCATACCAAGTCGTTCAAGAAGCTACAGGTACGTACCGGTACGTACCGGTAGGCCTCTTGAACAGGCCCCAGATCTCTGTTCAGATGCAAGTTCAAAAATACTGCATAGCATGGCATAGTCACATTACAAAGGGCACACAACTTACAAAAGCCTAGTCAGAAATAGTTTGTACACAGGTTGCATGTCTGACAAGGAAATTACATTGTGTAGTGGTATAGTAGACCTACTGGAAGGAGATGATGAAGTCATGGTAGACAGGGTTTTCTTATTCAGGATCTTTTTGCCAAGAGGAAAGCAATGAAATCACCCATGTTCCTGAGTCAAGATCAGCAGAACTTGCCAGATCGGAAGTACACATGGAAAGGGCCATTTTGAGGATCATGTACTATGGACAACTGGAAGGAGAAAAGCTTAGCAGTGAGAGATTGTCATTCTATTCTGTCTGTAAAGCATGTTTGGCCAAGAAAGATATCCAACTTTTCTTACAATTTAAATGACGAGATGTTTTTGTATGCTTTCATTTAAAAATCAACAGTTGAAGTTGAAAACTTTGTGTGTGCGTTGGTGAGCGAGTGTGTGAGTGAGTGATTGAGTGTGTGTGTGTGTGTGTGTGTGTGTTTGTGTGCATGGGCATGCGTGTGTGCATGTTACTGTTGTCTAAACTCATGTATTTAATATAATCCAATGTGATCTTGAACATTTTCATGTGTTGTAGAAAAACCAAACTCCAGGGGCAGGCCTCAGACAGTTCTTCATATAGCTGGACAACAGCAGAAGTCATTTGCCTCCAGACCAGAGGAGTTTCATCTCTTACAAGCATCAAAGGCAAGTTCTGTGGCAAGAGAAACACTGTTTTCATGAGGCAACCCATGTGAATAACACAACATGCATCTACAGCTGCTAGAGAGACTCATGTTTGTTGTTTAAACTGTTGCATAAGTGGGTGAGAGTCTGTCACCTAACATTACCTTAGGCTATTGCACTCACATGAACTGTTATTAGCCAATGAAATGTTTTGTAATAAATTGTTTGGGAATGTACGCCTAATTTGAAAGTTCTACCATCAATGCTAATCCGTGGTGACAAAAAGAGGGTCAAACCTTAATCACAGTACAAATGACTGGCCTTTCTGGTTTACTTGGCTGTAGGGATTTTTGTCCCAAGCAGTTGACCTCTTTGACATTGCCATGGGCAGTGTCATGGCATTTAGAGGCATGGTATGACATGGTGCACTTTAAAACAGTGCACAATCATTTTGTAAGAGGAGCATCCTGAAAGCAATGTCATAACTCCAGTGGTGATATAACAGCTATACTTCTGTCCAAATTATAATGTGCCATAGGAAAAAAAACCTTGTTCATTTCCCTTTCTTTTCTCTTGCGAATGTTCCAGTGAAACTCCCAAGGGGTTAGCCCTTCCTGGAGCAAAATTTTCAGAGGGACAATTCTCTTTCATTCATCTGAGAGACTGCTCACCAATAATAGGCATATGAACATGGGATGGTTTACTTCTTTTTTTCCCTTCATATTTACCAAGTCAAGAAAGAATGTATTGAATGTATTAGGGATGCTGGAGGTATAAAACAAAATTAATACACAGAACAGTACTTTATTTGTTGAATATGCACTTGATCCCCTAAAAATCCCTAAAAATGCTGCGTGCTTGTTTCACAGGGCCCACAGCCCTGCCTGCCTGCCGGTGCCCCCTTCCCTGTGCTGCTGATAGGACCCCAGGAGAAAGCACTTCTGTCCCAGCTGTGTCCCATGAAGGCACAGTCCAGTGAGGAGGAAGTGTGTCAGTCCTCCCTGCAGCAAAACCTCAGTGCTGACTGTGAAGAGGTGGCTGTACCTCCTGTTGTAGTGAAGAAGGAGCCAGTTGAAGAAAGTGGTGATGTTCAGTGGTATTGTGAGCAGGTTGTTACCCAGACTGCACAAGAGAGTGCAGAGCTTCTAGTAGAAGTGAAGATGGAAGCAGAGGCAGAAAATTCTACTGTATCCTGTTATGAAGAGAGAGAAATGCATCAGACACCCCAACAGTTTGCAACATTTCCAGTAGAGGTGAAGATGGAACCAATAGGGGAAGATGGTAACACTCAATGCTTTGAAGAAAGAAAAGTGCATGAAACACCACAAGACTTTGGAGTTCTTTCAGTAGAGGTGAAGATGGAACCAGCAGAGGAAGATGGTGACATTCAATGTTTTCAAGAGACAGAAGTGCATCAGACACCACAAGAGTTTGCAACTCTTCCTGTAGAAGTGAAAATGGAACCATGTGGGACATTTTGAAACTCTAGTCCAGGTGAACACAGATGCAGTGAACAGATTTGTCTTTAATTGTCAACAGAAATTGGAGAGATAATTTGTGTAGTACTTGGCTTTATTCATAGTTTGTCTATATGCTTTCAAATGGTATTTCTTACACGTTAAACAGTTCTCTCTAGTAACTTGACAGATTTTTCCTTCCCCCCGTGATGTCGAGCTATCCGGAGTGTCAAGTTAACAGAAGGTCAAGGAAGTAACATTTCTGCCAAGTCCAATGTAATCCATGGATTACCTCCCTTGCAACTACAACTGCTGTGTGTGACTGCATTGCAAGGCTCATGGTGTCTGTGTCTGATCCAGATGTTTTGTTAGTTTGGTGTTTCTTTATTTGCATCAAACACTCAGGGAGCAAGAACTCAAAGCAGCTGGTCCTTGATGAAATGTCAGTGGCCTGAAATGACATGGCAAGTGCAGCTCGAGCTGTGTAAAAAGCTCCTGTCCCATCCATCCTCATCCCTATTTTCCCCCTCCCCTTCCTCTCTTTGCCCCTTTGCCACAATAGACAGTATCACAATCAAATTAATATGTAATATTGTGAGCAGTGGTCAGTGACAATTTAATTGGCACATTCATTTTTAGGTCCAGGTAAGTAAGTGAGGTTGGTTTGTCGTGTATGGTCAATATAACCAGGCTTTTTTATACATAGGGGGAAAAACCCACATGGTCAGGACCAAATGAAATGATCAAGTGACATCTTGTACCATGTCATGACAAACGCGCTTAAGGGACTGAACAGGTGGGTGATGTTTAGAGCAGGCTTATGTCGAAACCTAGGCAGGACCACACGTCATTCTCTGTTGGATTCACATATGGACTGTACGGAGGCTACTCGCTGGGATGATGAAGTTAGGGAGTCTGGCACTGAAGGAGGCTGGATTGTGTTTGTGTGTGTGCGTGTGTGAAAAATCTAAGACTTCGATCCAAGCGCTACTATCACTGTATCACCAAAGATCCTGTATACATATATATGATTATATTGAGTTTGAGCGTGGCGTAACCGGCAGCCAAATTGCAAAACCAAACGTACTCGTGTCGAGAAATGCAGTGCTTACGCTGCAGGGCGGAAAACATACTAGCGACAATGAAGTACGGTCAAAGAGAACTGCAATGGCCAGAGACTAGTTCACCGTGGATTAACTGAAAATAAATGTGCACCATCTTTTGCTTACAAAAGTAAAAGAGGTATGTGTCAGTCTTATTTGAGAATCTCGGTATTGTATAATTTTTATATTTGAATGTATTCTGCATTAATATTTTTTTTAATGATTTGTGTACAACCACGAAAAGAACTTGTAAACAAATATACGTTGTCGTCACATCCGGATTCGTGACCACATGAGTCCACCATCTTCGAATCATAATGCGCGATGCCGGTGTGACGAAATGAGTTTTCTGCTGCGATGAGATTTCTGACGGGCTCAGTGCGCATGCGCAGATTTCTGACGGGCTCAGTGCGCATGCGCAAACTTGCGACACAGTTTCCGCCGCGATGAGATTTCTTCATTCTTCCAACGACTGCAAAGCGAGCACGTGTGTTTTCATTATTCAACGATTTCTTTTTGCAGCAGAAGAAATATATTGCAGCAGAAGAAATCTGATTGCAGGAGAAGAAATCTCATAAATGGGAGCTGATCGCAAAAAATATCTGACCGCAGCATCAGAAAGCTGACCGCAGCAGACCGTCAGAAATCTCATCGCAGCAGAAAGCTCATTTCGTCACACCGGTGAACTGCCGTGTGTTCAAGACGACCTACCGGTAGCCTACCGGTAGCCTACCTACCGGTGTGCCTTCTTGAACGACTTGTCTTTGTACAATTCCCCGTGGGTTAGGGGTAAGAATTGACCCCCAGCATGTCCCTATGTGATTTGTAAGAGGCAAATGACTATAGAAATTGTGGCTTGACTTTGGCATGCTCTAACCTATTACAGTGACATTTGAGCTCAATGGCCTTACATGGCCTAGCAAGGCCGATGGGCCATGAAACTCCATCCATCCTCATACTGTACAAGAGTTGACTTGTTCCTCAGCATTGATGAGAAAGGGAAGCAGTCATGTTGAAAGAAAAAAAAGTTTTTGTTCATAATTTGGCATATGGAGAGTTGCATTTTGCAGATTCTGATTTTTTTCTTCTTCTCCAGGGGAGGTGCTCTACCCCTGTATGTTGTTGTATCTTGTGGTCTAATCATGAGATTTTAGTTTTCACTACAAATTAAGATTCTTAAATGGAAATTTTCTATCTGACATCTTGTCCCCCTGTGGGTTCGTTGTAAGAATTGACCCACCTCGTCTCCCTACACTATTCGTACGAGGCGAATAACTAGGGACACCGTGACTTGATTTGCATTTACTCTAAACTGTACTAGTGATTTTCGTGCTTAATTGCCTTACATAGCCTACAAAGGCTGATAGGCAGTAAAACACCATCCATCCATCCCTTACATCTTGAAATGGTGTGTGTGTGCGTGTGTGTGTGTGTGTCCCAAATTTGCAAATAATAGTCTAGAACAATGGGGAAAAATCTTTACAGGAATATTTTTTAAGTATTTGGTTGAAATGGTCAGGACTAACACTTAAGGATGTACACTTAAGTTAATATATCTTCTGTGCTGAAATATCCTTTGAAATTTGAGTTCATTGGTGCAGGTGCAGTGTAACAAAACTGACAGAAATTGAAATGATTGTGCATTCATGGAGAACTGCAACCTCCAATAAATATGCTGTCCTAATAAAACACAGTTATTGACAAACTACTTGGTTTTCCACAATTTCTTGACATCCAAGAATGATCTGTGATAATGGTATGCCTAGAACAAGAAGGGCAAAGCCCATACGACTCACATGCTTGACCTTGACCTTTATATGACCGTGACCTTCAGGTGACCTTCAAGGTCAAGGTCAAACAACTAAACCTACCAATGACATCAAAAACTTCAGAGAAAATTGAGAAAATGTGAAAAATGACTGTTTTTTAGACAACATTTATGGCCCCTGCGACCTTGACCTTGAAGCAAGGTTAAGTCACTATGTATTTTTTTGAGGCCTTGTCATCATACACCATCATGCCACATTTGGTATTGATAGACTTAATAGTCTCCGAGAAAAATCCAACGTTAAAGTTTTCGGACGCCCGGACCGGACGCCCGGACGCCCGGACGGACGAAAAGGGTGAGTACATAGACTCACTTTTGCTTCGCATGTGAGTCAAAAATGTTAGAACTTATTCCAATAGTTTCAAGATAGGTCATAATGCAATGTATGGTGTATGGGAAAATTGCAGTGTTAAAGTTGTTTGCTCATGCATGCCTGCACACACACACACACACACACACAGAGCACAATAAATAAATTCACTTCATTGACCCAAGCAACAACAACAAAAACAGCAGTTAAATTATTAGAAACTTGTGTAGCATGCCATCACTATATGACATGTGTATGCTATTTGTCGCATAAGAAAAAGATGGTTTGTATCATCCAAAGACTTTTTAAACACTGACATAAGTGCTTCATTAAGGAGAACACAGCATGGATTCTGATACAAGACCTGCAAAACCTACAAATCCTGTGACTACCTGTCTATAGGGCAAATCCATGGAATAGACACTGCATTTTGCCAAACAAATGGTGTTTATCAACCACCACTTAAAAGATTACACTTCAATCAGCAATTCCGTAACAGTCCACCGTTCATTTTTACACCTGCGCGACAACTGTTTCGGGAAGGCATCGACTGTGCAACACCGGTAGAGTGACATTTTGTACCATGTCATGACAAACGCGCTTGAGGGACTGGACAGGTGAGTGATGTTTAGAGCAGGCTTATGTCGAAACCTAGGCAGGACCATATGTCATTCTCCGTTTGATTCACATATGGACTGTACGGAGGCTACTCGCTGGGATGATGAAGTTAGGGAGATTGAGTCTGGCACTGAAAGAGGCTGGATTGTGTATGTGTGTGTGTGCGTGTGTGAAAAATCTAAGACTTCAATCCAAGCGCTACTACTACTGGCACTGTATCACCAAAGATCCTATATATACATAATTGAGTTTGAGCGTGGCGTAACCAGCAGTCAAATTGCAAAACCAAGCGTACTCGTAGAATAGAATTTTTCGGCTTGCTTAGGCGTCCAGGGCCTATCGCCAATTCTGGTGGTTCTCTGGCTGTATTTTTATTGTTCTTATGGATACTGGTCTTTTACCAGGCCTAGTCTTTTACCAGGCCTAGTCTTTTACCAGGCCTAGTCTTTTACCAGGCCTAGTCTTTTACCAGGCCTAGTCTTTTACCAGGCCTATTTTTACCAGGCCGATTTTACCAGGCCGATTCTGGTGGTTCTCTGGCTGTATTTTTATTGTTCTTATGGATACTGGTCTTTTACCAGGCCTAGTCTTTTACCAGGCCAGGTCTACTCGTGTCGAGAAATAAACAGTGCTTACGCTGCAGGGCGGAAAACATCACTATCGACAATAGAGTACGGTCTAAGAGGACTGCAATGGGCCGAATGCCCGGAGACGAGCAGTGTATATCAAAGATCCTGGTGTATATTATAGCTAGGGTCTTTGAGACGAGTTCACCGTGGGTTAACTGAAAATAAATGTGCACCATCTTTTGCGTACAAAAGTAAAAGAGGTATGTGTCAGTCTTATTTGAGAATCTTGGTATTGTATAATTTTTATATTTATGATTTGTGTGCAATCACGAAAACAATTTGTAAACAAATACACGTCGTCACATCCGGATTTATTTATCGTGACCGGCACATGAGTCCACCATCTTCGAATCATAACGCGCGATGCCGGTGAACTGTTGTGTGAGGAGCTGCTTCAATAACCAAGGAAAAGATCGTGTACTGGGAATACAAAGGTCCTACCACAAAATCCCGGTAGTTAAAACAAAAGAAGGTTCTCTAGTTCGAAGGATTACCGAAGATAGACGGCGAGGATGGGTGAAGCAAATATACAGAAAGAATATCACCTTCCACACAGCCGCCCTGCAACATCGAGTCTGCTCGGATCATTTCATTTCAGGTATGTGAGTGCAGTTACTTTCACATCTAATAAACTCCAGGTTCAGCTTGATTGATGAACGAAAACATTGAGTTTTGTGATAAGTACCGTAGAGAAGGCTGGCGACTTGGTTGTTCTTGGCGAAACACTTCCTAACGACTTAAGCTTTACC
>JAWQFJ010002352.1:0-34420 GCA_034096865.1 Theodoxus fluviatilis
GTTTTTAGTGAATAGTAGGCTGTAGCAAAATGCATCATTGAATTCTTTGTCTATGTTTGCATTGCCTGCAGGTGATTATTGATCTAATTCTAATGCACAACGCTGTGATCTCCGCTGCAATGTGAGCTTGGCATAAATCGTTGTAGAAAAAGTGGACAGGAATGGAAGTGAATGTAAGGATCAGCATCTGATAGCACCACTAACCAGTCTAAAACCATGACTCAGTTCATGAAACTGAAAGCTAACTCCATTGATAGTGTGTGGATATCAGTATTTTGATGGCAATATAAATGTAAACATTTTTCTGAGAATTGCCTTGCCCAGAAATCTGATAAATTGTCAAAAAATCTTAAGCTCAGTGATAGTCATTTGTATGGAATGGAGTGTTGGACAATATATTCTTGACCCTCAAGAAAATGGAAAATCAGAAATAGATAGGCCCATTTCACAAAGTGAATTTAGTCATTTTCTATTGTGTGGTCAACATGAAAGGAGCTCTGAACCTGCATACTTTTATCAGCCTTCACAAGGTCTTAAATTCTGATGATTCTGATTTCACCTGGTAATTGTAACAGTTGCCTGCATTTTGCAGGTAAGAATTTTTGTGAGAAAGGTTTCATTTGTCTTTGCTGATCTGACAAGTCATGAATTACTCCAAACCAGTAGACTGTCTTCTGAACCTACGATGAACCGCGACGTGTTAAGCTCTAGAAAAGCACATGAGGAACTTGCCTCAAGAAAGAAGCTGTCAATGCTGAACTTCCTTGCACTACCAGCAGGCTTGAAGCCACCACAAATAACCTGTAAAATCCAATGCAGTTGGCTTGTAGCTGTGGCACTGTGCATGGGCAAAATCCATGGTAACCGCTGACTGACATCATTGAACCATATTTTGTTATCAGACAGCTGCAAGTGTCGGAGGTTTTTTGTTTCTTCTTCTTCTTCTTCTTCTTCTTCTTCTTCTTCTTCTTCTTCTTCTTCTTCTTCTTCTTCTTCTTCTTCTTCCTTTTTCTTTTTTCTTCATGACTCATGCTAATATTCTAGCTTATGTTTTAATGTTTTGAGCCTCTTGCTTACCTGGCCTCTATGCCAAGCAATATTAATCTTCCTGGTTGTAGATGATTGTGACATCTAACCAAAACATGCAGTACATGTTTTGTTTGCTTTGCAGTTTTCACTTTGCAGTCTGAAGTACTGTAACTTTGACATACATGCATTTTATTTTATTCTTAGGTATGTTTTATGTAACTCTTTACTTTTTTCTTTTCTTTTTTTCTTTTCTTTTTACTTTCTAGGTACTGATCAGCAGAGAGCAAGAGCAAGTAGTCATTTGAATTTGGCATAATGAGCATAGGAATATGATCTTGTCGAGGATGCATGCTGCGTTGCCAGAGCACCTCCCTTTGTGACCTGTCTGCTGCTTTTGACTCATCGGCGTGTCACTCTTCTTTCTGTCTGGACAGCACGGTGTGAGGCCAATAACAACACCATGGTAATGCTGAATAGCAGCAGTCTGCAGGATCTGCACTCCTCCATAGTGGCCTCTCTGGACTACGACCGCCAGCTGTGCGAGACTGTGGGCCTCACCAAACCCAGTTCCTAGCAGTGCTGGTGATGTGCCCTCCAGTATTGAGGCACTGGTGAGGTTTTCTGTTGCTGGTACTGGTGTGGTGGTGCTGGTGGTTGATGAATTTGACTGCAACATTCTGTCCAGAACTGTGCCTTGAAGAACTGAAGAGAGCTACTGCGGGGAGTCTGAGAAAACTTGTCCTGCAGTGACTTAATTCACTGGTTTTTAGTTTAAGACTGGAAACAAAGATGTGCATGATACGTTTGTGACAGCAGATCTCTTTCTTTGTGGAATACACGGTGCACTGTGTAGTACATTTGCAGGGTATGCTCGTGATTTTGGCAGCAGTCCTGAAAACTTTGTGTAACTAATTCTTTTAGCTTTAGTAGGAAGGTTTGTTTTTACATGAGTATTAGTACATGAAGGGTAAATAGTTGTGTCCTCTCTTTACTACAATTTTGCATCTTTTGGTAGCAGTCAGTTACATCAATAATTTTTTTGACTGCATGAATTTTCATAATGGGAATCTCAGGTGGAAAGGAGTGGAAGAACTGGCTGACAAAAAAGTTATTAAGCACAGCAGTGAAGCAGAATCTCAGTTGTGTCTATTATAATTTTTTATTGAGTTGGAATATGTTGTCTTCCATTCTGTCGTTCTCTTTTCGATGACGCTCATAGTATGATGTCATGAAGGAGAATGGCCATATCATGTATCAGTCAGAATTTTCGTTGCAACAGACATGTTTTTATTCACAACACGTTTTTGTAACTGCCAATATGCACAGCCTCTGTTGTAGCTTTTAAACTACACTTGCACATCAGTACTTTCTGACTTCAAATTTGTATTTTTCTTTCTAATGTATGTATGTATGTATGTATTTGCTCTTGTAACACACCTATTTTTCATGCTGAGGCATGCTCAAGGTGCCAACAATTAAAACTGGAATAGGTAGTGTGCACATGTCTTGCCCAACCTAGGTTTTGTGTGTGATGGGGTTTTTTTTCCCTTTTTTTTTTAACCATAACCTTTTTCCACCCACTAGTTCAAAGCTATTTTATACTTGTAAAAAGTTGTATGCTTTTTAGTTCTCGACTATGAATAGTGCATGTATCAATTATCTACTCCAAGCATTCCCTATGATCTCACATGAATGTTTAGTTTCGAAATGCATCAACCATCCAAGCCGTTCCCTCCAAAAAAAAGTTCATTTATCCAGGTGGGGGGTGAAGTATGTCACGTTCTGTGAAAAGCTGGGACCTGCCCATTTCATGACACAGATTGTTGCTTTATCGATGTGCATGAGTAGCTCAAATGTTATAGCTTGATGTATTTTGCATATCATTTTCATGTTGACATGTGCTATTAGAAAACCATTATGACCTTTTTTATAGTCTCTTTTAGAAAAGATGAGCAGATCTGGTTACCCTTTTTATTTCTTAATTTATTTACTGTTTTCTTTCTTTTTGAGTGTTGGGGGAGGAGGGGGTCACTTATCAAAATCTCAAGCCCGGTCATTTTTCTAAAAAAACTACTGTGACCATGACCTTGAAACTCTCCTTGATGCATATTGGTGATCTCAACACATCATTGCAGCATTATGTGACTTGGCAGTTCAAAAGGACAACTCAACATCCAGGACTAAATTGTCGCCATTTGGCATATTGTTGGAGATCATTGGGGTTGGGAAAGTGAAAATTGGTGTGTGGTTGTTTGCTGTCACTTGGGCACAGGATGTCATCTTGTGCTATCTCTAACCCATGACTGGCTAACTTCTTGAACATTTATTAGGCAGAGTCACTAAAAACTTCACACCTTTTCATTATTCTCGGTAATCATTTAGCCCATGACAGTAAAACTTTCCTGAATAGTGCTGTGTGGTAACCACTTCAGGGATGTCAGTCTTGCCCCTTTGATTCACTGCCACCACTCCTGCAGAGCTTTGATTCACTGCCACCACTCCTGCAGAGCTTTGATTCACTGCCACCACTCCTGCAGAGCTTTGATTCACTGCCACCACTCCTGCAGAGCTTTGATTCACTGCCACCACTCCTGCAGAGCTTTGATTCACTGCCACCACTCCTGCAGAGCTTTGATTCACTGCCACCACTCCTGCAGAGCTTTGATTCACTGCCACCACTCCTGCAGAGCTTTGATTCACTGCCACCACTCCTGCAGAGCTTTGATTCACTGCCACCACTCCTGCAGAGCTTTGATTCACTGCCACCACTCCTGCAGAGCTTTGATTCACTGCCACCACTCCTGCAGAGCTTTGATTCACTGCCACCACTCCTGCAGAGCTTTGATTCACTGCCACCACTCCTGCAGAGCTTTGATTCACTGCCACCACTCCTGCAGAGCTTTGATTCACTGCCACCACTCCTGCAGAGCTTTGATTCACTGCCACCACTCCTGCAGAGCTTTGATTCACTGCCACCACTCCTGCAGAGCTTTGATTCACTGCCACCACTCCTGCAGAGCTTTGATTCACTGCCACCACTCCTGCAGAGCTTTGATTCACTGCCACCACTCCTGCAGAGCTTTGATTCACTGCCACCACTCCTGCAGAGCTTTGATTCACTGCCACCACTCCTGCAGAGCTTTGATTCACTGCCACCACTCCTGCAGAGCTTTGATTCACTGCCACCACTCCTGCAGAGCTTTGATTCACTGCCACCACTCCTGCAGAGCTTTGATTCACTGCCACCACTCCTGCAGAGCTTTGATTCACTGCCACCACTCCTGCAGAGCTTTGATTCACTGCCACCACTCCTGCAGAGCTTTGATTCACTGCCACCACTCCTGCAGAGCTTTGATTCACTGCCACCACTCCTGCAGAGCTTTGATTCACTGCCACCACTCCTGCAGAGCTTTGATTCACTGCCACCACTCCTGCAGAGCTTTGATTCACTGCCACCACTCCTGCAGAGCTTTGATTCACTGCCACCACTCCTGCAGAGCTTTGATTCACTGCCACCACTCCTGCAGAGCTTTGATTCACTGCCACCACTCCTGCAGAGCTTTGATTCACTGCCACCACTCCTGCAGAGCTTTGATTCACTGCCACCACTCCTGCAGAGCTTGATTCACTGCCACCACTCCTGCAGAGCTTTGATTCACTGCCACCACTCCTGCAGAGCTTTGATTCACTGCCACCACTCCTGCAGAGCTTTGATTCACTGCCACCACTCCTGCAGAGCTTTGATTCACTGCCACCACTCCTGCAGAGCTTTGATTCACTGCCACCACTCCTGCAGAGCTTTGATTCACTGCCACCACTCCTGCAGAGCTTTGATTCACTGCCACCACTCCTGCAGAGCTTTGATTCACTGCCACCACTCCTGCAGAGCTTTGATTCACTGCCACCACTCCTGCAGAGCTTTGATTCACTGCCACCACTCCTGCAGAGCTTTGATTCACTGCCACCACTCCTGCAGAGCTTTGATTCACTGCCACCACTCCTGCAGAGCTTTGATTCACTGCCACCACTCCTGCAGAGCTTTGATTCACTGCCACCACTCCTGCAGAGCTTTGATTCACTGCCACCACTCCTGCAGAGCTTTGATTCACTGCCACCACTCCTGCAGAGCTTTGATTCACTGCCACCACTCCTGCAGAGCTTTGATTCACTGCCACCACTCCTGCAGAGCTTTGATTCACTGCCACCACTCCTGCAGAGCTTTGATTCACTGCCACCACTCCTGCAGAGCTTTGATTCACTGCCACCACTCCTGCAGAGCTTTGATTCACTGCCACCACTCCTGCAGAGCTTTGATTCACTGCCACCACTCCTGCAGAGCTTTGATTCACTGCCACCACTCCTGCAGAGCTTTGACCAACACCTCTGCTTTGGCTTTTTAAGACTGGGTGACATGGGCATGCAGAATGAATTCATGCTGCGTAATCACTCATACAGATTTACCTTCTTCAGTTTTATTTATGATATCACAGACTAGACATTATGGGAGTTTTTTATATGAAAAATGATAATAATGAAATGTATATCTGCAATTTTAGGCCCAGCCTAGGAATTTGAGATTGTTTACAGTGGTGATGTGTGTTGAAGCGTGCAATGTAGTGCTGCCATACAGCTTTGACCTAAATTTTAATGCAGGAACTTCATCTTCTTGCTGAAAATTATCATGAGAATGCCTTTATCATGCTGTTGGACATGATTTGTTTCTTTATATTCAACTTCTAATGCTTTTAGGTTATTGAAATGTTACCCTATTATCATAAATGCATATATGGCTTCTTGGCATATCAAATTTTATTTGAATTGAGTTTCCAGATTATGACAATGTGGACTGTAATTTCATAACTTGGCCACTGAATATCAAAGAACTTCTGGCAAGTTCATGAAACAGTCATGAACCCATTTATTTGATCTGTTTTGAAGCATTGTTGGAAAAATGCACTGAATTTAGCTAACTGGAGCATGATGTATGTAGAGGTTGGATATTTATGAGGGCTCAAATGCCTATGACCAGGGGCTTTCTCTCTAGATCAAGGATCTGAGATTCATTTGTTTGAATGCACGTTTGGATCTGCACCCCACTTTGGCTGCTTGGAGCCTTGCAACTGCCCCTGGCTGAGCTACTGGAGCAGGCCTGGAAAGCCCAGCAGCCAGGGGTTCCAGCTGATGAGGGAGGTATCAAGTGACTCTGGCCACGTTATTCTGGTGCTGGTAGCCTGGTATGAAGATTCCACCTAACAGCAGCCTGCATTGGCCTTATCTCTTTGGCTAGAACTAAAACAGCGTTCCCAAATCATTGGTTGATGTGCTCCTGTGGAGGAAGTGAAATGAAGAGCATTTGTTTCTGCAACCCATGCAGTTTGGGGGGGAAAAGAAATCGAACCCCAGTCCTGATTCATGATATGCATTCACATGTGTTTGTTATTGTGTAGTCACAATATCTCATTTGCCTTCCTCTGTGGTTTCTTTCATGTTGCTTTGAATTCAAATTCATGAGTGTTGCAGGTTTGGAGAATGGACAGATTTGTGAAATTTAATATATACATTATCACCAGTTGTTCATTCTTGGCGTGCATATATAAATGGCATAATGTCATTTCATTCTTGATCATACATATGGATTCAGATTTTTGTTTTGCAATGTTTTCATTGCTGTTAGCTTGTTACGCTTCAGTAGAATTTTTGTCTAAAGGTAAGATAAGGGCTCATGTGATTACACTTGTAACATGATGCTGACAAGTCGCATTTTCTGTGTCTCAAGAAAATATGATGCAATATTTCATACCCTGATTTTTGTCTGTCATATCAAATTGCAATATTGATTGATTACATATTTCAATTAAAAAATATTTGCTATCTTTTGAATGGTGTCTGTTGTTACATTTCTTGAAGTGCTGTTGGGAATTCAGAATGTGGGGAGAGGTTGTAACTTACTGACATATTTTGGCATTCCAGGGGGAAAAGGCTCCAGCATGCAAGCACAGGCACAAATGTGCTCACTGAAGAGAGGGGTGGGATGAGGAGCTGGTTAGGACAAGGGGTTTGAGCCAATTACTTGTGCAACATTGATTTTCAATAAATGCCATCCAAAATCACAACCTGGTTTATCCTTGTAACCAAGCAGAGATTGAGTTCATAATAAATTAATTCAGTAGTGCTATCAGAGAAAGTTATTGTGCCACATAATCCATGATGTTGTTTGGAGAAGAAAGTGGAGCATTGCACACATAATCCATGATGTTGTTTGGAGAAGAAAGTGGAGCATTGCACACATAATCCATGATGTTTGGAGAAGAAAGTGGAGCATTGCACACATAATCCATGATGTTGTTTGGAGAAGAAAGTGGAGCATTGCACACATAATCCATGATGTTGTTTGGAGAAGAAAGTGGAGCATTGCACACATAATCCATGATGTTGTTTGGAGAAGAAAGTGGAGCATTGCACACATAATCCATGATGTTGTTTGGAGAAGAAAGTGGAGCGTTGCACACATAATCCATGATGTTGTTTGGAGAAGAAAGTGGAGCGTTGCACACATAATCCATGATGTTGTTTGGAGAAGAAAGTGGAGCGTTGCACACATAATCCATGATCTTGTTTGGAGAAGAAAGTGGAGCGTTGCACACATAATCCATGATGTTGTTTGGAGAAGAAAGTGGAGCATTGCACACATAATCCATGATGTTGTTTGGAGAAGAAAGTGGAGCATTGCACATGTCCATCTGATGTAATCTTGGTGAGGAGTGCACTAATAATTCAGCCAATCTAACGTTATTTTTTATCGACCTGAAAATGCTTATGTGCAGTCAAACATACACAGCCGTCTCATGAAACTGCTATGAAGAAACGCGTTCCTCAATCATGATTCCAATCCTGACTAGAATCATCATCATGTCATGGAAAAAGTTGTTGAGGCAGAAAATAAAGTATTTGGCAAATAAATAGTTGTGGAAAAGCAGAAAAAAGCTGGTCTTAAAGTGGATGCCAGGTTGTTTTCTGATGTTCAGCCAGATAGACTCTTTACTCGACAATCTGATAAAGTGACTGCTGCCAGGTGCCAGTCATATACTCATCCGTGCTCCGTGAAATAAAGATTTTATTTGTAAAGACAATTGTAATATCCCCAATCGTAGATGATTGAATCCCAATTCATAGCAGGGGGAGACAATTCATTTGCCACTCCCATTGCGTGCAAATCAGAGGTGCAGTGTGTTCGAAACAAAGTAGTCTACTGAGGAAATCCGTAAGAAAGTAGCAGATGTACAATGCACAAAGATTACTCTGCATAAACGTTTTTCGAGCGCATGCTTGTATCGATCGGTAAATAGTAAATTATATGAATGAGGCTCGTGCTGTTGCTTATGCGACATATTTCTATTATCTCCCCTTGTAGACACCTTTCTTTCATCTAAATAAAAGCACCGGGGACGGACCTCAATCGTCGGCCAAAACAAACGAACTGGTGGTCAGTGGTCAGTTTGCCGTGCACTCAGGGGGAAATGTTTGTCCTCTCTCTCGCTTTCTGCTGACCCTTTGACCCTCTGCACGCTTGCATCGCAGAAGCCCTCCTAACAAAGGGGAAACCGATCACGCGGGGATTTCTTTCTCCACTATTCACAGCAAATGAATGAATGAAGTTTTATGGCCTTTCAACCAATAAAGAATATGTAAGGTCATTGATCACCAAAATCACCAGAGCAGGTAGAGTAGAAAAACCAGTCAGAACTCGATTTCTCTAGACTTTAACGGGCGGTGCTGGGGGACGAGGTGTATCATCTTACCCCCAACGCACACATCAGCAAATTAATGAGCCTCCTCAATGTGACCTGAAACCGTGTTGTCCGACTCGTGAGTGTGCTCCAAAGTGGTTCGCAATCTCCCATCAAAGACAATAAAGTAAAAAATTTAATCATGAAGAATTCATTTCAAAGACGTAGTGTCTGATTTCATGCAAAGGGCTTGGTCGCTACACGCTTGCGATCCACATCACAAAATGAGTTGCATTGTGTTCCCAGTCAATTTTGAGTCGTAGAATTCCTAAGAGAAAATTTGGCGCTCTTTAAGATGGTGAAAATGTATTTCAAGAAGTTGATTTGATGAAAGGTAATACGTTTGTGAATCATGCGTCCATGGAAATCAACATTTATGAAAACTGCGTAAGCTCACTTGAATTACGACATTTTGAACATAAAAAATGTACATACCACTCTCTTTAAAATTCATTTTAAAACTATGTCATAAGCTGCAGATCGACGTAAATCTACAGAACCGTTTGTAAGAGGGGGGAAATGGCCACAGATCAATTTTCCATAAAGATCTCGAAATGGACAGCAGGTTCCCCAACCAGAAATGTGGATGGACTGAAGCTTAATTTTTACTTGAGACAATGCGACCCCACTGTGATGTGGGTTCGCAGATGAGCGTAACTGTTGCTGAATCTTGATTTGTTTAACTTCGAGGACTAGCAATATCACACATCCCAATAGCGCCAGTCCACTAAATCATTGCAAACCAAATCGTGTAGGGCACGGGGTTGATCGCTTCGCTGAACCCTGTGTCTCCCCGCTCCGCGTTCCTGGTCATCTCTCGCCTCATTCTGTAAACCCGATACTTTTGCCGGTAGGCGAAATCTCTAGTTTACTAGAATGCTCTCGCCTTCCCTCAACCTCTACTCACATGGCACTGCCCCCTCTGGCAGTCATGCTGGGGAGTTGCTCAGACCACTCCAAGTGAGCTGCAGGCGAACCTTGAAGGTCGTGCGACTGGTTTAGTTGATTCCGTCCCCTGAAGTGCGCGGGCTACCCATAGATCTATAATCTATAAATAAATACTTATATGTTACCCTAGCAAGCTGGAAAGCTGTGGGGCGAGGTTCATTGTTGAGTGCTACTATAGCTGCAGGTTGGGTCGACCCAACATTGCTTAGAGAGCTCTGTAGCGTGGGCTTGTGGGGCGGCTTGACCTGCGACCGCGATACAGCCTTTTGTGCTGACCTTCTGCCTACACCTCCTGGGAATGGAACCCACCCTGGCGTGAGTTGCTTAAACCCAAAGAAAGCCAAGATCTTGCAAGGAATATGCCGGTGTCAACATATGTCAACATTTGTACCTTTATTATCTGCTCTCATCATGTTGGTAAATTAATGTTCATGTTGACACGTTTTGGCACTGGCCTATGCCTCACAGAAACTCAAGCCTATGCCTCGCGGCCCTGCATGGTAGGACAGGCTGGAGGCTGGACCACCAGAATGACATGGGCGGAGCTGAAGAGGACCTGCCAGAACCGTGTGCGTTGGAGGATTGTTGTTGCTTCCCTATGTTCCTCAGGGAATCAAAAGGCATAAGTCATAAGTCAAGTACACAGCATGTATTGAAGTACATTTTTCCATGCTATCCTATGCAATTTCAGTTTCACACAAGACAGCCCTTACTGCTCGTGCAGTGCCTCGATATTAGCGAGCTCGCACAGACCACACTATGCTGCACGAATGATCATGCATACTTGTATTGAATAGATGGATGGTTGGATGGATGGATGGATGGATGGATGGATGGATGGATGGACAGACGAATGGACGGACGGACGGACGGACGGACGGACGGATGGATGGATGGATGGATGGACAATGGATGGATGGATGGATGGATGGATGGATGGATGGATGGATGGATGGATGGATGGATGGATGGATGGATGGATGGATGGATGGATGGATGGATGGATGGATGGATGGATGGATGGATGGATGGATGGATGGATGGATGGATGACGGATAAATGGATTGAAAAATGGAAAAATTGATGTTTGCATGGACGCGTGGATGGATGCATGGATGAACGGACGGATGGACGCATGAATTGATGCATGGACGGACGGACGGACGGAAGGAAGGAAGGATGGATGGATGGATGGATGGATGGATGGATGGATGGATGGATGGATGGATGGATGGATGGATGGATGGATGGATGGATGGATGGATGGATGGATGGATGGATGGATGGATGGATGGATGGATGGATGGATGGATGGATGGATGGATGGATGGATGGATGGATGAACTGAAGCACTCCTGATGGGCGGCGGAGGCAAATCGGATCAGGCCCTCAAACTAACCATTGGTCACAGTGACATCGTCTTCTCTCAGTCAGTTAGAAATTTAGGCGTCATGTTTGATGAACGTCTGTCAATGAGATCTCATGTTAACAAAGTCTGTCAGTTAGCATATTATGAGCTAAGAAAAATTAGTACCATTCGTCATTATCTTTCTCAGCAGGCCACCAAAACGCCCATCACATCCCTTCTTCTGTCTCGTCTCGACAATGGAAACCCTCTTCTCGCTGGCATCCCCGACACTCTGCTTAACAAACTCCAGAAAGTTCAGAATTGTGCTGCTAGGCTAGTTTTTCGATGTCCCAAGCGTACCCATGTCTCATCACTCCTACATACACTTCACTGGCTCCCCATCTCTCAGAGGATAGATTATAAACTTGCTACTTTGTGCTTCAAGGCCATCGACAGTACCGCACCACACGCTCTTAGATAAATTCTTGCAGTCTACACGCCCTCCAGATCTCTACGCTCAGCTGCTGACTCTAGAATGCTTAAGGTCCCCCGCCGTAATAAGAAAACTCAAGGACAGCGTGCCTTCTCCTATATTGGACCTGTAACCCGCTCTCAGTCCGTCATTCTGACACTCTGCCCCAGTTCAAAAGTGCTCTAACGACCCATCTCTTCCGATCCGCCTTTCCCGCTGAGCTGCTTCGCCTTACTTGATCTGGCCTGCAAGTGCTGTGTATATTGTATAGTTTGTTCTATTTGTTCTATTGCATCATAGTTTTTGTTTTTTGTTTATGTGTGTAGTATGTGAGTTTTTGTAGGAATGTGGTGTTGAGTGGTTGTATGAGTGTCGATTCTTTGGATTGTAAACGCCATGAGCTTGCCTGTCAAGGGAAGGTATGTGCGATGAATAATCTATTATTATGGATGGATGGATGGATGAATGGATGGATGGACGAATGGATGAAAGAATGGAAAAATGGATGTTTGCATGGGCGCATGGATGGATGTATGGATGAACAGCCGGATGGACGCATGGATGGATGCATGGACGGACGGACGGACGGACGGACGGATGGATGGATGGATGGATGGATGGATGGATGATGGATGATGGATGGATGGATGGATGGATGAATAGATGGATGAGCGTGGTTCTACCATCTATCCGTTTCTGTAGACTTTGCGTGACTACTGAATACCTACGTCTCTACTGGTGATGAAAGTACGAGCACGTCAGGACTTTTCCGCCCGGTATTCACCTTTTACAAACCAGGTAGGGACGCGTGGTGTGACCATTCTCATCCCTGATCTACAGGAGTGTGCGAACAACAGGTCAATCCACGTTGTCAGATATTCAAAATATTTTAATACTAGCAGGCTTCACCCACTTTACCCACCACACCCGATACACAGGAGTATAGCAAAAGACAACCGACTGTCCAGAGTATGGAAGCAGACAATAGCGGCCCTGCCTGCTACCCTTCTAGTCTCCTTCTTCCTCCCCCTTCGGCTGAGACTTTCCTCTCCTCCTTCACTCCTCCGCCTCCTCCTCCCTGCTCAACCTATTAGTCTTTTCAGGGAGGTCATAGATTATCAACTTCTGTGGAAGCAACACCAGCAGTCCTTTTTTTTTGTTCCTTTTATAAAGCATAGAGGTCAGCATAGGGTGGTGTCAACATGTCTCAACCTTTCATAGCCTTTACACCAGCAAAGGCTCTCAAATGTTCACATGTTGACACCGGCCTATTCTTGCAGAGCAGAGCAGCATGCAAGTCCAGGATGGTCTGGCCTCTGTACCCTTGTAGGGTGAGTACGTTCGTAGTCGTAAGGCTTCAGTAGTGGCAGAGTGCAGGAAAAAGGCTCCTTGCAGTGCAGGGTTGAGAGGGAGGCTTAGTGACCATGTTCGGCTTGATCACCCTACAGGGTGTTGTGAAGACTGGACTTTTAAGAGAGGTACAGATCGATAGAGGTTAGGTGGGGGTGGATGTCGGGAGGTGATGGGAGGAGGAGGAGGAGGAGGAGGAGGAGGAGGAGGAGGAGGAGGAGGAGGAGGAGGAGGAGGAGGAGGAGGAGGAGGAGGAGGAGGAGGAGGAGGAGGAGGAGGAGGAGGAGGAGGGAGGAGGAGGAGGAGAAGGAGGAGGAGGAGGAGGGGGGAGGGGGAGGAGGAGGAGGAGGAGAACTATAGTTCAGTTCAGTTCAGTCTCTTAACCCTGAGATGGGTTGTTGAGGCACCACTGATGACTTTCGGACAATCTTCCTCCATCGATCTCTATCCTCTGTGGCTCGCTGTGAGTCAGCAAAGGTCAAGCCTGTCCACTCTTTGATGTTGTCTTCCCACCTCTTTCTCTGCCTGCCTCTCCTTCTCCCACCTGGTACGGTACCTTGCAGGATGGTCTTGGCCAGCCCACTGCCTCTTGACACGTGACCGTACCACTTCAGCTTTCTGCTTTTCACGATTGAGAGCAGGTCTTCGTACTGCCTCTCCTTCTCCCATCTGGTACGGTACCTTGCAGGATGGTCTTGGCCAGCCCACTGCCTCTTGACACGTGACCGTACCACTTCAGCTTTCTGCTTTTCACGATTGAGAGCAGGTCTTCCTACTGTCCAATTGCTCTCCTGATCCTGTTGCTGACTTCCTCATTCGTGACATGTTCTTTATATGAGATGTTCAGAATCTTGCGGTAGCATCTCATTTCCAGGGCTTGTATCCGTCTCTGTAGTTCAGATGTGAGTGTCCAGCAGGACTCGCATGCATACAAGAATACGGAGATGGCCAGCGTGCGCATGAGCCTGATCTTCGACGCAAGAGTGATATTTCTGTCACGCCATATTGGCTTCAACTTTGCCAATGCTGCTGTTGTTTGTGCTATCCTGGACAGTATCTCTGGTTTGGACCCTTCATCAGTCACGATAGATCCCAGGTATTTGAAGTTGTTCACAGCTTCCAGTTTTTGGCCCTTCACTTTGATTTCCATTTTGAAGCCCCGAGGATTGTTCGTCATCACCTTGGTCTTCTCGGCGCTGATCTCCATGCCATATGCCTGTGTGGTCTTGTCCAGGTGCTCCAAAAGACTAGTCAGCTCCTCTTCACTTCCTGCTAATCCATCAATGTCATCAGCACAACGTAAGAACTATAGAACTATACCGCACTGAAAATCGATCTTCACAGGGCGGCGACATTCGATCTTTGGTAGTTGAATCCATCAGGGCAAGGGAATAAGTAAATGGTCGAATTCAATGATGTCGCACGTACTGTCAGCCTTTATAGGCTATATGTAGGGCCACTGATCACGAAAATCGCTAGAGCTGGTTAATCTGAGTAAGAACAAATCAAGTAACAATTATCCTGGTTATTCGATCGATCGACCGTCTGTTTTCAACCGCGCAGGGAAAAACGGTTGTTTATTTTTACCCCCAAAAGACCACGGGGGGATTCATCCAGGGAACAAGTAACAATTATGGGGAGTGGGGAACAGGAAATTTGCCCCAGTTGAAATGTCTGACTGATCATGACGTCATAACTTAATGTGTGGCCCCGGCAACACTTTATTATAGAGAAGTGTTTGTTCTTCCTTGTTCCTCCTAACTCCATTTTCCTTTTCATATATTTTGAAACTAGAGGCTCTTTCAGTCGAACATATAATTATTACGTGTCCACTCTTTTTATGCGGGACTAGCTATCGGGCTTTGCCCTCTACACCCGTGCAAATTAAATTAGGTGTGGAAAATGTTAGGAGTATGGAAAAATATTTAAAGAACCGAGTGTCGGAAGAGTTAAATGAAAGAAAAGAAGGAGAGGTTCAAGTGTTAATAATCTGTAGTTCCATGTCAGTTTGTGTGTGTATCAGTAGTTCAGTTTTGACTAATGTCGAATGAATAAACGTGCTAAAAACATGAGAGGGATCGAATAGTATATAATTAGAGTTAGGCAAATGAGAGAAGGCGACGGAGACCGAATGAAGAGTGACTGATCCAGGTTTTAAGGTGTATAGCGTTCAGCTGTGTGTACGTAGTTCGTTCGCTCGTTCTCTCTCTCTCTCTCTCTCTCTCTCTCTCTCTCTCTCTCTCTCTCTCTCTCTCTCTCTCTCTCTCTCTCTCTCTCTCTCTCGTTAACTCTATCTCGTCGATTGAAATAATTAAGTGAGAAGAACAGAAAACCACAAACTGAAAGGGACGTATATGTTAACGGCAACAATTGACACTTAGTGAATTAGGCATATAGTGCCTTTCTTACATTCAGCCCTTGAGGCAAAATATTCAAATGTCGTAAGAGAGAGAGAGAGAGAGAGAGAGAGAGAGAGAGAGAGAGAGAGAGAGAGAGAGAGAGAGAGAGAGAGGGAGGAGGGGGGGGGGGGGGGGGGGGGGGGAGCTAGGGAAAGAGGGAGGAAGGGAAGAGAGAATGAGGGTGGGTGGGTTGGAGAGAGAGAGAGAGAGAGAGAGAGAGAGAGAGAGAGAGAGAGAGAGAGAGAGAGAGAGAGAGAGAGAGAGAGAGAGAGAGAGAGAGAGAGAGAGAGAGAGAATTTGAGTTTCCTTCTTTAATCTTTCGAGTCACTGGAAGATCGACCGCATTGAATACCTAAATTTGTAATCATCATTAAAGAAAAGGAAAAGAAAGGATATCGTCTTGGACACTTAATATTCTTTTTGTTTCATATGCATGCCGAGTGCAAAAAAAACCAACTTCCATTCTCTGGCATTCCGTGGCACTGTAAACGGATTTGCTACGCATTGTATTCCTGTTCCTTGTTGGTGTTGTCAAACCTTTTCACTGTAACTGTTTTTCCTGCGCAGATACCTTAGTGATGCTTTTTGGCATTTCGTCAAGGATCTCAGCATTCTGTAAACCGGTAGGCAAAATCTCTAGTTTACTAGAATGGGATCTCAGCTGAGGGTGGGTTTGGTAGTTTTCCGGTGCCTGCAACGTAGTTGCGTTATTTTTAGACTATCAGCCGATCCTGAGAAGCGGAAACCCTTACAGTTCGACTATCTCTCCTAAAACTCATATCTTAACAGATGTAATTACAATTTGGTGAGAAAGAGATAAGCAGGGTGTCAATGAAATAGTTTTCGTTTATAATCACATGAAACATCAAGAACCGAATACTGTCGCAAAAGCTCGTCGTGTTTACGAAGAACTATTTTGGTCACATGGGCATGATGTCATCACAAAATTAGAAAGTTCCCGGATGGGAGCGTCGTTTCGCCAGATGAACGAAGCGCACTCTTGAAACTAGGCATCGGCAACGAAAACATTGAAATTTGTGGTCTCTGAATCCAAGGTCAAGCCAAGATGTCCACCCCGGCAAGAAGGAGGTTGATGCGCGATTTCAAGAGGTAAGAGGTTCTTTCCTCACCTTTGTTGTCGCCACATACATAGTATCCAACATGGCTGCCAGTCATGAATAAAGACTTTCGAAACAAACACTTGACGAGGACATTTTTCTATGGACCTTCCTGCATTGCATTTAATTGTTATTAATTAAACTTTGCTTATTTTCAGGTTGCAGGAGGATCCACCGGCAGGAGTCAGCGGTGCACCAACTGAAAACAACATAATGGTTTGGAATGCTGTGATATTTGGGTGAGTAGTAGTCTCAGAACATATCATGAATTCTGCTAAAATTATTCCCCACGAAGTATTATTTCTTATCACGAAGAGGGGAGACCATAATAATTTTTTCACGTAGCGAAGGATGGAAGGTGTGATTCAATGATTGTGCTGCGAATTTGGTTTTGTTTTCGGATGTGTTAACGCGGCCACTGCTTCAATGTTACGTATGATAATATTTGACGGCATTATTAGAAATGACGAAGTTAGGCGCCTTGATCGGCACTGGAATTGGCGGATCGAAAACATCCGTGAACCTTCGTTCATCTTGATAAGCAAGTAACTACTTTATGAAGGGTTTTAAAAATAAAGTAATGCTATACCCATCCGTATTTGTAAACAAAACCTGGAACAATTAACCAAGCAAACCTCCATAATGATCCATATCGTGAGAAGGAAACTGCTCTACGTACGCTTTTGTTTTGGTTGTTTGATTGAAGTTATTTGTTATACGCAGATTGGCTACATACAGATAACTTAATAATTGATATCCCTGTGCCTGAAACTGTTCTTAGCATAGTTCCTTTGTGCATTCTTATATTTTCCAAATCACCAGTTCACGGAGAGTTCATTTTATTTGACAGCAACGAGAATGCTTGAGAAATACCACTCCCTCATGAGTTCTCGCAGCTTTTAGCAGTTTCAGTGTCTTGGTGCATTTAGTATTTGTGCATATGCATTTCTGTCACTGCCTCCCTGTCTGTCCATATGGCTGTTGTTCCCCTTCTTCGTCGCTCCCATCTCTTGCACACACACACACACACACACACACACACACACACACACACACACACACACACACACACACACACACACACACACACACACACCACCCCCAACCTTTCCTTCCATTTGGATTGAAAGAATAGTTGCAATTTCATCCCTTTTATACCACCCATCAGATAGGTGAGCAGTTAATCTCTTATGTAAATGAGTTTGTTAGCTATGTTAAGCAAAGTTAATTTGCATGATATCTTTATAGAACTTCTGGGCAATGATTATTTTGGAGATAATGCAATGCTTTTTTGTTGATCTCTCCTGGAATTTTTCTCTTTCCATTAGTTGAATCATTTACCTCCTTCATAGACATATCACTATTATCAGGGAGATACCTTGGATGTAGTGATGATTTAAGAATGCAATTCTTTCTGTATGTGAAATGAAAAGCAACTACATTCTCATGAAGACTTTCCTATCTGGAGCTAGAAGAGAAATCTGTAGCTGGATCACAAGTTAACTGCATGGTAAGGCACACACACAACAAGTTGTGGGTATGGTAACCTGGCTTACCCTATTTGTTATCTGCCAACTCTAAACTTTTCATTTTTGATCATGCCAAAAGAAAGAAAAGAAAGAATGAATGAAATTGACCATTAATCAGTAAACAAAAACTGCATGCCATCCCATCTTTCCTGCCCTTAGAGCACTCAAGGAATCCACTATTTACCTTTGGGGGTGTGGGGTGTGCGTAAAGCATTTCCAGCAACAGAGAGACTTGATTGTGTAAAATCTGGGTTCTTCTAAAGCAAGAAAAAAAAGTTTACGTTTAGGCCTTTTTTAATCACCATGTTACTGAACCACAACTTTTTGTTTTGTTTTGTGCCTAAATTTTGAGGCAGGCAACAATACATATCCCCATTCACGTTGTCGTAGAACTTGGGATGTGAGAATCACCTCCTTGAAAGTGACAATGAAACACTTGAACAGTTGGTTAGGGATTCCTTTGATGAAAACTTCTTGCATCTTATGTTGACCTGTAGGGGTTAGTGATAATAGTAACTTGCATTTTCAGTGATTCTGATACTATATAGTCATCACTCCATAAAAATATGTTGGGGCCTGTGGCTTGAAGCTGTTCATGCATTGCTGAAATAGTGTGCTGGGACTAGGCAATCCAATGGAGCCACCTGAAGATGTGTAAACCTATGGAAATACATGCCAATTGATCACAGGCTGTGCATAAATGAAGGGGTGGATGTGTGAGAGCTCCTGGGGTGTGTGTGGGTGTGTGCATGCATGGTTGTAATTTATGTTCTTTATTGCTCTTATGGTTTCTTTTTGTGTTCGTTTCATGTCAATTTTCCTGTTGGTGTCATGCTTTTTTCAATTCCTGGTACTTTCTTTTTGTTCGACTAATTTTCCCCCATCCCAACCTCCCCCTCTGAGTCCACCTTTGTCCTGAAACTTTCCTGTTCTTGTTTGAATGTCAAAAGGCAAACTAGGAATTGGTTATCAGAATGGTTGTGACTGGTGACATGGACTTTCTTCTTTTGCTTTGTATAATTTCTTGGAATATTGGAGCCAGTTGAATATTCTTTTCTGAGCATTCAATGTTTTGGTGAGATACAGTTGTTGTACATTACATATAGACCAAGAGTGTATATTGAGTGCAGGAGACTAAATTAATTTGATGATTCACACTGCTTTTTGTTTCAGACCCCATGACACACCCTTTGAAGATGGAACATTTAAACTCACCATCGAATTCACAGAAGAGTACCCCAACAAACCTCCAACAGTCAGATTTGTCTCCAAAATGTTCCATCCAAATGGTAAGCAAAAGGATTTAGCTGCATTCTGTGTTGTGTTCTTTTTCTAGGTGAGATTATATTTGGGGCAGATATAAGACGGTCTAAAAATATTTGGAAATTTATACCTCTGCCACTTTGCCATTTCTATCTTCTCTGGTTTATTTTAAAAAATGAGAAAAAGATGAATTTGAGACAATTAGCCGTGAATTTTTCGTAAAAGGATCTAGAAATGTCTTATTTTGATGTTGATAATGCTCATGAAGATCCTTTTATTGGATTGATGTAAGAAAAAGAAACATCCTCGAGAGCCTCATCTTTGGGACTGCTGGCAGGCTGAAAGTTTCCGTTGTACCAACATAATTCACCAACACATTGGAGAGTGACCACCATGATCAACAACTTAATACTTCGATTTTTCATTGTGACAGAAAGATTCTTTTTTGCAGAATTTTGTCTTGTTTTCATTTGGTGATGAAATGGTTTACATGAATGTCACCTTTTGACCATCTTACTAGGGAGGAAAATAGTCTGTTTGGATGATGTGTGCATTAGTCGCAGATTGATACGCTGGGAAGAAATGTCAGTATTATATCAGATATGTATGATAAGAGATGGCATAGTCTGTAATATACTATAGGTAAAGCTGTTTGGGATTATCTGCACTGCATAGCATGAGAGCCTACACACAGATCCTTACACGAGCATTTTGCTCAGATTTCATAATGTATAGATAGGACAACCAAACCTGCCTCCCCGTATTTATGACTTGTGCTTTATGTTGATGGGAGTGATGACATTTTCAACATAAACTCATAGGAGCTCAACAATACATCTTTTTCTCTTGTATACCTGTTAACACCGGTTTTTCGTGGGATTGCTTGTTCTGTGTGTTGACATTGTCTCTTTTCTGTGGAGGAGAGAGATTGATGTGTGTAAACAGTAATTTACCGATCATGATTTAGAACTGGTGTGTTGAGTTGATAGTGAATGGTGAAGGGAATGCATGATACTTCTGTTTCTTGTGAGAGAATGTGTTTTAGTTATCACATGGAAGTATGATAAATATTTTTACTGTACGTCCTCTGAAATGTATCCTTTCAAGGTATTCTAACTAATTTTGATTTTGTAGAGTAGTTTTACTTTATTAGGGGCTGTTAGTATATTTTTGGTCTATTAAATTTTTTTTTTTTTTAGGTAGACATGTTTATTGTTCAACATTTTGTAGCAATGGCACCATGTTTTGTATTTTCCAGTGTATGCAGATGGGATTATATATGCCTAGAGATTCTACAGAATAGATGTTTTTGTCTACTGTTGTATAGCAATGGAAATGCTTAGTATTTTCCAGTGTATGCAGATGGGAGTATATGTCTAGAGCTAGAGATTCTGCAGAATAGATGTTTGTGTTCATTGTTATATTTAGTGTTTTCCAGTGTATGCAGATGAGATAATGCAGAATAGATGTTAGTGTTTATTGTTGTATAGCAGTGAAAATGTTTTGTGTTTTTGTGTATGCAGATGGGAGTTTAACTTTAAGTCCAGTGATTCTGCAGAAGTTTGTTTATTGTTATAGAGCAGTGGAAATGTTTTGTATTTTCCAGTGTATGCAGATGGAAGTATCTGTCTAGATATTCTGCAGATTAGATGTTTGTGTTCATTGTTGTATAGTAATGGAAATATTTTGTATTTTCCAGTGTATGCAGATGGAAGTATATGTCTAGACATTCTGCAGAATAGATGGAGTCCTACCTATGATGTGTCAGCAATTCTCACCTCAATACAGGTAAGGGTAAACTATTCAACATTTTTACTGTGATTTATTTCAATATTTTCCCTAATCATAATTTTTATATAAGGTGGTGTTTTTACCCCATAAGTAGTTAAATTGCTTGAAGCAACAGCAGCAATATTCATAAAATGGGGAAACAAAATTGTATTGGTTTGATGTAATGGTCCTTCTCTGAATCTGTAAATATTCAAGGCAAAATCTGTTTACATTTTTGTTTGTTTGAATGGTGTACTAGAATAAAGTCCTCCATTTTTAGTCACTTAAGATGAAAAGAAAACAGCAGGCTCTTTGTTGATCAAAAGATGCCATTGTTTTGTGTCTTGCATGCAAACAGTTGTAGGAAAAGGAAGAAATGAGAGAGGCGAGTGAATCGGGTGGAAGTGTGGTCATTCCATAAGTGGGCGGCATTAAAAACAGCTTTGTACTGCATCTCAGGCATCCAGCTCTGGGCAGGGAAAGTCTTGGAAAGTGGATCCATTGGTTGCCACTGGCACCAGCTCTCCAAGTTTCTTCCATACAATCATGACGCTCCTTAAAATTATTTTCTCTGAGATACCATGACCCAATTTCTGTTGAATGTAATTATCTAATATTTTCACTACAGATTTTCTACTAAAAAATCCACTCTAAAAACAGGAAGAAATTTGAATGTTGTATTGTCAGTTATTACAGTTTAAGTTTTTAATGCCGCACATTAATAAAAATCAATATATGCAGTAGTTTTAATAAATCTCCATCTAATGTTTCCATTGGGAAATTGTCAGAAATTCTCTGCAGTTGTGTTTTTTCCCAAGTCAGGCAGAACTGACCAATAATAATCCGTACTTTTTTTTTCCATTGTAGTCACTTCTACATGATCCGAACCCCAATAGTCCAGCCAACAATGAGGCTGCCCAGTTGTATCGGGAGAACAGGCGGGAGTATGAGAAGAAAGTAGCTGCCATAGTACAAGAGAGTTGGAATGATGATGAAGAGGAGGAGGACGATGAGGACGAAGTGGAGGCCTCCTAGCACACACTGGGCCTGATCTAGAATGACAAGCAAGAGAGAGAATGTAGCATCCTCCAAGACTGAGCATAAGACCAGTTGGCCCCTTCATTGAGCCGACTTCCAGGGCAGACCGTGCACGCCTGGCAGTCCACAGAGGCACAGCACCCGTTTCACTTGCAGTCTTTCACCTACTTTTTTTCTCCTTTGTTTCTTGTACTTCCTATGTGAATGCTCCACTTGGTTTTTATGATGCCCTTCAAATGAGTTTGTGAGGTGCAAGTGTAGTAGATGAAGTATTTTTCTATTTAATTTAATCAATGAAAGATGTCCTTATGGTCTGGCTCTTAGAATATGTGCACTCAGACCCTCTACTTGTTCATCTTTTCAGTCTTTGTTAGATGAGCCCAATCCCAACAGCCCTGCCAATAATTTAGCTGCACAGCTGTATCAGGAGAACCGCCGGGAGTATGAGAAGAAAGTAAAGGCAGTGGTTGAGGAAAGCTGGACTTTCCTGGAGGATGTGGAATAGGATTCAACCCTTGTTGCCTGCCTCAGTGAGAGCTAGCCCCAGTCTGAGCCAAGGTAGCAGCAGCTGAACAGTCTCACTTTTACTAGTTAAGTTTTATGTCTTTTAGTTTGGTTTCATCCTTGGTTTACCTGTTCCTGGTCACCACTGAACTAGCTCCAAGTGATTGCTCTTGGGGATGGTTGGAAGCCGTGCTGTGGGTTGTAATCTGCACTGTGTACTCATGATGCATGTGTAACCTCATTTTGGTAGTCCACTTTTGTATGCCGTTGTGGAAATCTCAAAGATTGACATATCCTATGTCCAGTAGGTGGCTGGAAGACTGTCTTTGTAGATTATGTGGCTGATGTGAATGCGTCCTCTTCCGGCACAGACAGTGGTGAGTCAAATGTAAAAGACACTTGGCAAGCTTATCATGATCTACATTGTATGTGTGAAATCTATTTCTGTGGGTATGGAGACCCTAGTGTCCTGCTCTTGAAGTTGGTTTTGCATTTTTATTTTTGTTGTTGTAAATGGGTACAGCTAGCTTTGACTATATTGAGTTAAGAATATGAACCTGTGCAAGTCCACCTTTTTTTTCTTTTTTTTTGGACAGTTGAAAAATTTGCTCTACCTAATAGACGATGTAAAAAGTGTAATAAAGATTCTGATGTGATCTTCACTCACTTTTGTTGTAATTACTGCCTTTTTGAAGAGTCCTCTACCCTTTTGACTCTTGGAGCCATGCTCACCCACTGCAACATTTTTTTAACGCCTTTTTTCATCAAAATAAATGTATGAATTGGTCAGATGAGCTCTTGAGTGGCGGCATTTCCTCTGCATACACTAGCTTCTACTCCAAGTTAGATTATTTGGCACAAGCCCTTTTTTTCCCTTCCGAGTGCTACGTGGGATGTGCAAGAGGAGCAAATCTCCATTTTCCCATCGGGATTCACCTGAGGGGAGAGGTCTACGCCACTTTCAGTGGTGTCACAAACCACCCTGTTGTGTTACTGTGGAGGCCTGCTCTACTCGGAACAAGAGGTTCATTTCCCAGAACCATATGCTAGTCAAAGGCAATCAAAGGACACTTCGGGTTTTTTCAAAAGGGATCACTGTAATCATATGCAACATTCATATCGGTCACTTCTTGTAATAAACCTTTCAAAACCTGACTGCCTGCTTTTTTGTCCCAATTTTGATACCAACACCTGTATGACTACACCATATGTTAAAAATATAAAAGGGAAACTCCTTCAGATTGCCTTTGACTAACTTTGCTAGTGATCATTGGCTTGAGGAAATCCACTGTTGGGTCTCTCTTGACGAGCAGGCGCTATGTACAGTACCTCACTGTGATGAAGTGGCTACTTGGGTTGACCTTTGGTGTCTGAATATTTGTTCTTGCTTTCTCTTGCAGTGGAATGAGCTGAAGTGTGCAAAGCTAGATGCTTTGACAAAGACTTGGTAAATTATTTGCAACTCGTTTACTATGGCCTCGCTTCTCATGAGGGTATAGTGGAGCAAAGCAGAGCTTGTGAAATGAGCCTTACCATTCCTTAGCTATTACAAGAAAGCATCCATCAACACCAAGCCTACTCTTCACTGCAACTTTAGCTGCACGAGGGTCAGGTCTGTCGTGATAAATTCCAGTCAGTTAAGCTTTGTAGGCTGCCGCCTGAGGAGACAAGGAGATGGCATCCTTCACTAGCCATTTCTGGAGTGACTCGGGAGCCCATTTCTGAGGCTTGTTTCCCAGAACTATGGTATGCTAGTCACAGGAAATCAGAAAGACATTTCTGGGTTTTGTAAAGTGATTGCTGTAATCAAATGCAACATCCAATTAGTCAGTTCTTGTAATAAAGCAGTTTCCCAAACCAGACGCTGCCTGCTTTTTTCTCAATGTTGATGCGGACTCCTGTATGATTACACCAATGGTCTTTGAATAACATCGGTCTAGAGATGACTTGGAGGGCCACGGTGACAAGTCCAATAAATTGGATTCTTTCATGAGAAAAGTGACCTTGAAAAGGACGTCAAGTTGGTCGTGTTTGCTCAGTAAGAAATTTACTCTCAAGGTGGAGAGCTGTGCCCCATCCTCTTGGACAGTGCTTGTTCCCTCAGAGTGGTGAGTGTGCTCTGCCCTTCTTGTAAGTCCGCTTGGATTCGCGTATGCCACCCAAAAAACAAGACTCGCTAGGAGAACAGAGCACTCGCCACCCTGCGGGAACAAGCACTGTCCAAGAGGATGGGGCACAGCTCTCCACCTTGAGAGGAAACTTCTCACCAAGCGAACGCTCAACCAACTAAAACTCCTTTTCAGGGTCACTCTCTCATGTAAGAAAACAATGTGTCATACCGGTACTTCTTGTCACCCTGTCCCTCCAAGATGTTATAGTCTAGGCTTACAGGCCTCTGGAATAGTTTCTTCTGCAGGGGTTACAGACTAAACTCTGTGTGTGCATTTGCTAGTCGCTCTCGGATCTCCTTTCTGGTCTTCAGCATGCTGCTCTGACTCCACGGCTCTCTCTATCCCTGTTTGAAAAGCACTGAACCAGTCCTCTGTCTGCTCTATGCTCCCAGATGTTTGAATATGGGAGCATTTTAACACTAGTGTTTACTTGCATTACAACACATAGAATGGATTGTGAACTTGTAATTCTACCCATCAGAAAGGCAAAACAGCCAATATGTAAAGCAAGTTATTTACTGCACAGAAAAATTCATTACAAACGGCTGTAGGAAAGAGCAACTGGAGACTAGATGAAGCTCAATGCTTGAGAAGAAAGAGAGAATGACACTATTTCCAATAATTTTGAAGTACCATTATACGACTTTCAAAACATGCACAAAATACCATTATAAGGCCTTACAAACACGCATGAAATACCATCACATGACCTTCCAAATGTGTGAATTACCATCCCATAGCTTTCAAATCGCTCACAAAGTTCCTTGGCAAGTACCATCTTGTGGCTTTCAAAATACACACCACTGTATCGCAGTATTTCATAGATCTACATATTCAAATTCAGTGTCATGATTTTGTCTCCATGAATCGCCCCAGTTCATTCAAAGTAGGTATGGAAGTTGAGGTCATTTAATAAATGCAACATTCTACCCTATAAACCCATAGGAACATACTTTTTTGACTCACATGCGAAGCAAAAGTGAGTCTATGTACTCACCCGTGTCGTCCGTCCGGGCGTCCGGGCGTCCGGGCGTCCGTGAAAAACTTTAACGTTGGATTTTTCTCGGAGACTATTAAATCTATCAACACCCAATTTGGCATGATGGTGTATGATGACAAGGCCTAAAAAAACATACATAGTGACTTGTCCTTGCTTCAAGGTCAAGGTCGCAGGGGCCATAAATGTTGTCTAAAAAACAGTCATTTTTCACATTTTCTCAATTTTCTCTAAAGTTTTTGAGATTGGATACCTCACCTATTTATGGTATATAGGGCAAAGTAAGCCCTATCTTTTGATACCAGTTTGGTTGACCTTGCTTCAAGGTCAAGGTCACAGGAGCTCTTCAAAGTTGGATTGTATACATATTTTGAAGTGACCTTGACCCTGAACTATGGAAGATAACTGTTTCAAACTTAACAATTATGTGGGGCACATGTTATACTTTCATCATGAGACACATTTGGTCACATATCATCAAGGTCAAGGTCACTTTGACCCTTATGAAATGTGACCAAAATGGGGTATGAACCACTAAAAGTGACCATATCTCATGGTAGAAAGTGCCAATAAGCACCATTGTGCTTCCTATGTCTTGAATTAACAGCTTGTGTTGCATGACCTTGGATGACCTTGACCTTGGGTCAAGGTCACATGTATTTTGGTAGGAAAAAAGTGTAAAGCATTTCTTAGTGTATGATGTCATTGGTAGGTTTAGTTGTTTGACCTTGACCTTGAAGGTCACCTGAAGGTCAATGTCATGTAAAGGTCAAGGTCAAGCATGTGAGTCGTATGGGCTTTTTTTTAATAGATGTTATGTTTTCAGTAATGATTGTTGGAGAGCACAGAAATGGTACATAAACAGACAGAATGCACAAAGCATACATGTAGCAATGAATTACATGATCCAACTTCATGTGGAAAAATTATAGTGCCAAATTTCTTCAGTTTGGAGGAAAAAACCCAAAACTAAACACTAAACAAGAAAACCCCCTAATAAATAATGCAATAGTCATTCACAACCCCATCACACACAGATTCATTTAAGTTCACATGCAAGCCGAAGTTGAGAGATGAAAGGAAAATTAGTCTTTCGATGTCCATCCAACTGCATGAAGCAGCTGTGTGAGGGAAAGAACTACTTCCAACACGGGTGTCCGCAGTCTAGGGACGTTGATGCATCAAATGCAGACGGGCCGCTGGGGACGTTGATGCATCAAATGCAGACGGGCCGCTGGGGACGTTGATGCATCAAATGCAGACGGGCCGCTGGGGACGTTGATGCATCAAATGCAGACGGGCCGCTGGGGACGTTGATGCATCAAATGCAGACGGGCCGCTGGGGAAGGCACATGTTGTAGAAGGCACTGGCATCCCAGAAGTCCACCGTCTTCCACCCACACCAGCCCTGTAGAGTTAAAATTGACACACAATGTCACATACTGCCCCTTGCTGCCATTTCCTCACCAACAACAGTGTCGGCTGAGTGTTGGCCAAGCCTCAGCTGTGATTGTTTTTGTTCTAAAGTGGGAGAAGTGAGGCCTAACGTTCCTCAAATGGTCATTGTGAATTTGAAAATAAAAACTGGAGAGTAGCATACAGCTTCCTCGGGTGGCAAGGGATCGTTACATTTTAGACCAGATGGGAAGGGAAGTTCTTGTAAATAATATTTGTTTTTGCTTTGGCATGTCATAGACGTTGAACTAAAGCGAACAGTCACACAGAGGGGTAGGTGCATTGTAGATGTTCACCAAGAGTAATCATTCATGCACACACAGATTTACATGCACAGACATATTCATGACACAGGGGAACTTGCAACGAGTGTGGCGGTGCCGTGGTTCTATCCAGACCTGTTTACCCCTAAAATTTTGCATGTGTAGTTTGTGGGAGCAAAAGTGAAGAAATGTGTAGTTTTGTAATTGAAAGGGTAGAATTTTCGGGGTTGGCTCTCTATTGCATGGGGGGGGGGGGGGGGGGGGGGGGGCTATTGCGGGATTTTTTTTGGTCAAAAGTTCTTAAGGCCATTTTGATTCTTTTCTCCTAAAACGCCTAAAAAACAATAAATGTTTTTACTTTTTTTTAACTTTTAGAAATTTTTTCGTTTTTTTTTCTATTGCGGGATTTTTGGGGTCAAAAGTTCTTAAGGCCATTTTGATTCTTTTCTCCTAAAACGCCAAAAAAACACATGAAAATTTTGTTACTTAAAAAAAAAAATCCGGGTTTTACCGATGGCGCTCAGCCTAGGCCGCACCCACCACCCCGCCTGACTGACTTAGCCTGTCCGGGGAGTTTCACCTAAACCCGGACGCGTTACTTTTTGTCACGTTTGTGTCCAACATCAGCGTCGGGCCCTGGAGTTAGGGCGTAGGGACCACCCGTTGAGAGTCAAACGTGGGATTGGGTTAGAATATAAAGCTTCACCCGTTATTGATAAAAACCGAAAAATGTTGTTTTTTAAGTAACAAAAATTTTATAGTTTTTTAGGCGTTTTAGGACAAGAGAATCAAAATGGCCTTCAGAACTTTTGACCAAAAAAAATCCCGCAATAGCGGCCTCTGCAATAGCGACACATTCAGAATTTCTCGTCGCCCTATTACAAAAACATAAACAATGTTTGCTTCTTTTTACTACATGTAGTTCACATTTATTCATTGCTTCATGAAGTTCATCAATCAAGATCATTGACAAACTAACAAAGAAATCTGCTAACACTCATATTTACAAGCATTTTTTCACTAACATGTGGAACAGTCTATCACAAGAGACAGTCGGTGTAGATACACAAAACGCCTTTTAAAATTAACTGGACAAAGTCTTTCAGAATAAAATGTACTCCACTGACTGGAGTCTAGACTAATCAAGAAATACTAGGTGTTAGGCAAATTATCAGAGAGTGAAACCAGATAACCTTTAACCAAGACTGATCAAAATAACAAAAAGACGGTAATAGGCTGAAAGCCTACAATGCCTTTCTACTATAGTATACAGACCTGGGTACCCCAAATTTTGCCTCTGTGTACTCACTGGTTCAGATATGCGTATTTTTTAAAAACTGTGCGTATTTTTTGAGCGGACCGACAATTTCAAAAATGCAGCTTTTGGTTTGCACACATGATACTCCGCAGTCAGTCAGTGAGACAAAAAAAAAGTTGAAGTGGCAACGCACGTGAAGAGTTAATTCCCCCTTGACCACACCAAAGATTATAAGTTACACACGGCTACGGAACCTCTTCCAAAAACATTTGCTTACCATATATCCTCCAGGAACTCGAAGTGATCAAGCCTATGATTTTCACAGAGCTGCCAAGTGGTACGATTTAGGCGTAAAAAACTACGATTTTTGACTCACATGCGAAGCAAAAGTGAGTCTATGTACTGAGCCGTGTCGTCCGTCCGTCCGTCCGTCCGTCCGGGCGTAAAAAACTTAAACGTTGGATTTTTCTCAGAGACTATTAAGTCAGTCTATCAACAGCAAATGTGGCATGATGGTGTATGATGACAAGGCCTCAAAAAACATACATAGTGACTTGACCTTGCTTCAAGGTCAAGGTCACAGGAGCCATAAATGTGGTCTCAAAAACAGTCATTTTTCACATTTTCCCAATTTTCTCCCACGTTATTGAGAATGGCGACCTTAGCTACAAGTGGTATATAGGTCAAAGCAAGCCCTATCTTTTGATACCAGTTTGGTTGACCTTGCTTCAAGGTCAAGGTCACAGGAGCTCTTCAAAGTTGGATTGTATACATATTTTGAAGTGACCTTGACCCTGAACTATGGAAGATAACTGTTTCAAACTTAATAATTATGTGGGGCACATGTTATACTTTCATCATGAGACACATTTGGTCACATATCATCAAGGTCAAGGTCACTTTGACCCTTATGAAATGTGACCAAAATGGGGTAGTGAACCACTAAAAGTGACTATATCTCATGGTAGAAAGTGCCAATAAGCACCATTGTGCTTCCTATGTCTTGAATAAAAGCTTTGTGTTGCATGACCTTGGATGACCTTGACCTTGGGTCAAGGTCACATGTATTTTGGTAGGAAAAATGTGTAAAGCATTTCTTTGTGTATGATGTCATTGGTAGGTTTAGTTGTTTGACATTGACCTTGAAGGTCACCTGAAGGTCAAGGTCATATAAAGGTCAAGGTCAAGCATGTGAGTCGTATGGGCTTTGCCCTTCTTGTTCAAAGCCTCGAGCTGAACTTTCGACTGTCACGTAGCACCCCCCCCAACCCCCCCCCCCCCCGCTTCACGCCGTCGGTTCAGCGCTCAGCGCCTTCACAGCCAACCCCCCACCCCCACCCCCTCCCCGCTTCACGCTGTCGGTTCAGCGCTTCGCGCCTGCACAAACATCGCCGTTTTCCTTCTTCTGCGTGTGTGCTACGCATATTTCTTAAATGCTACTCCAAAAAGCTCTGGATGCTACTCTTTGGCATGATGGTGGGTTGGCAGCTCTGTTTTCAGTACAGTGCATGTTGGATAAAACAACCAAGAAACACACAAACACACACACAAACACACACACATAGAGGGAAGGAGAGAGAGAGAGAGAGAGAGAGAGAGAGAGAGAGAGAGAGAGAGAGAGAGAGAGAGAGAGAGAGAGAGAGAGAGAGAGAGAGAGAGAGAGAGAGAGAGGGGGGGAGAGAGAGAGAGAGATTGATTGATTGATTCTTTATTTATCAAGGATGAAATTTTAGGCATTTCTGCCTTTCTTACAAATTGTCCTTGCTCATAAAGAAATGAAAACACTGATAATTAAGACACAAAATACACTTAGCTTAGAGAGAGAGAGAGAGAGAGACAAAGATAGAGACAAAGATAGAGACAGAGAGAGAGACAGAGATAGAGACAGAGATAGAGACAGAGAGAGAGAGAGAGAGAGAGAGAGAGAGAGAGAGAGAGAGAGAGAGAGAGAGACTAGGTCTAGACTAAGCCTGGTCAAAAGACCATGCAGTATCCATAAGAACAATTAAAATACAGCCAGAGAGCCATGAGCGACAGGCACATGACGCCTAAGCAAGCCGAAGAATCTACTCTACTCTGTACTCTACTCATGGTGACCGTGAGCGTTCTCGCACAGACGCAGTCTGTGTGTGCCACTCAAACTTTACGGGAAACAGGGCCTGTATCCAGAACGGCGAGTTATTTTAACCCCGATTTATCTCTAAAGTAAACTCAGACGATTCCAACTGTCTGTTCCGCTCTCCCTTGGCTGGAAACCAGTATATATAGCAAAGCGCAACCTAGGATCCTCTTGATCGGTGAGATAACGTACGCTCGGCAGAGGATCCTAGGTTGCGCTTTGCTATATATACTGGTTTCCAGCCAAGGGAGATTTAGGCGTAGCATGCTACGATTTCGACATGCTTGCTACGATGGTACGATCGTCCGGGAAAAACTACGATTTTACAAAGCCTCGAAGTGAACTTTTGACCTCCACGTAGAATACCCCCCCCCCCCCCGCTTCACGCTGTCGGTTCAGCGCTTCGCGCCTGCGCAAACATCGGCATTTTCCCTCTTCTGCGTGTGTGCTACGCCTATTTCTTAAATGCTACTCCAAAAAGCTCTGGATGCTACTCTTTGGCATGATGGTGGGTTGGCAGCTCTGCATTATTCACATGACGGGCACAATCAAACTTTCCACCGTGGCTGACGGGAAAATGGGAGTCGCAGACAGTGCAATGACTGAATAAGCAAACTGTTTTCCTTCCGCGAAGTGATAAGGCATGGGTATTCCTCGTGATATTTGGCAGAAAGACTTGGCTCGGCACTTTGCTCGTCTTCTTCTTTTTGGTTGGTGGCATTTCGGAGTCATTTTCTTCAGTTCTCATCTTCAGTTTCGTGTGCTCTTCGTTCAGCCATTGTCTCGAAAAGCGCACGTGGGTTGGCAGTAAAACAGGTTGACAACGTGAAGTGCAGGGAGGAAGGATGACATAATATCTTGGCTCGAAGAATGACGCCACTTCTGGCGTCTCTTCTCTCAAAGCACGGAAGAGTGACGTAATCCTGCACGCAGCAAACGACTTCCGCCCGAAATCATGGATCAGGAAAAAATCTGTCAAGCGAGATGATGAAAATTGCGGATTGTGATATGCGTAGCCGAAACAATACCGTTTGCGTAGGAAACAATAGACTTGCGTAGTTGCGTAGTATAGTATGCAAATGCGTAGTTTACTACGCTCAATGCTTAGAGTAAACAGGTCTGTTCTATCCCTGGGATGGGAAAAATCTGGGTTTATTTAAATATCTAAATGGATCGTATGAGAAAGTTGGTGAGGGTGCTGTATAGTGTTGCCAGACATCCTATGTTCAAGGAAAAGTGCTAAGACTTTTTCCAAAGCCAGACAGCAATGAAAATATGTGTAGACTGCAAAGTTTATTTGAAATGCATTTTTTCTTCTTTTTATCTTGATAGAAAAGTGAAACTGCTAGAAGCTGATGTGTGAGCTCACTTTCAGCACTAACAAGAGGAGATCATGAGATTATCATAGCGTGACATAGTACATTTTTAGTGTGACCAAGTACATTCTAAGTGGTACGTAGTACATTCAAAATGGATGTAGATTGTAGTACACAAGTGTCTCGGTGTCAATTGATGAGGAAATGTTTAATAAACCACTTATTTTGCAGGTCAGTATTTTCAAATATGCTGTTGTATTTATGTAAATATCCTTGAATATTGTATCAAAAACACTCCTCACATCATTTATCCTTTAAAATGCAAATCTTTGAATTTGCTCTAGATGAGATTCTGCCTCCACAGCAGGTCAATGAATTATCAACAACTTATATTATTAATTTTAAAACTTTTTCCCCATCTCTTCCGCCCCTGCACAGCACAGCACAGCGCCTCGCTGCAAAGTCCAATGCCTTAGCATACTGGACCACCTACACCTCCTACAGGGTTCGTACAGGTTTTTAGATACAAAATTCCATGACTTTTCCATGACTTTCCATGACCTTCAACAACATTTTCCATGACCTAGCGTACTGTGATACATGACAATTTTAAAGAGAAAAGTGTATGGCGCACGACCAAACTCACGCACAATACACCCGTTGTAAAAAAATTCTAATTCTTGTTATTATTTTTACAGCAGATTGATTCAAAAACTGACAAATGCAGAAAATTTTCAAACAAGTACTCCTTAAAATGATGATACTTTTGTCCCAAATTGTCTGGTGCTTCAACGATTAACGCACGCTGAATGTGGTAATCGAGCACAAACAGGTGGAAAATTTCCGCCTATTTTCTCCTTTCAAGCGCACAATCCGGGCGCTAGACAAAAAGTAGATTCATCGTACATTAACATCGAATATAGCGTTGGAAGGGGGAAATCTTGTAGAATCCGAGGGTGTCTGTACGAAAGCGGGAGTGAGCAAATTTTAACAAAATGTCCGATGACGTTCGAACTTTCATCCATAACTCGTCTTTCGATTTTCACCGGAAGTTCAAACATACACCGAACGAAAGAGCAATCTTTCCTCTAATGAGTAGTAAAGTTTCAACTTGATCAAATGAGAAACTTCGACGGACGAGTGTTTAGAAGAGACCAACCCGAGTCGCGAAATGCAAACTCCGTCGAGCCACCGCGAGTCGGTAGTGGCGGAGGGTGTTTTTTTTTACGTAATCGGCTTGTATGTTCTCAGCGGAAATAAGACGGATTAACACAAAACTACACGACACATGTTCTTGAAACCTTCTGCTTCATAAACAACTTTCATTCTTGTTTTTATTCACAATATTTTGTGGATTGTCCACAATTAGCCATGAAAGTGAAGTGGTATTGCCGAGTGCATTTTGGCTAGTACTGTAGTAGCGCAAAGATTTGATACAAATTACCATGGAATCCTACCACTAGTTTAAAAAAATTAGACAACTCAGAAAGACTTTCATCTTTCATGTTACATTGGTATTTTGTGTTATTGATATGTGCGAATCCTAGAAAAAGTGGATTCTATCGAACCGACGGCCACTTCCGGTCTGATGAAATTTCTTCGAACATCGCGTGCGGCGTCTTTTTAGGGAAGCGGCTTAGGGGAGACCGTTTGTGTCAACCGTGTGCCGGTGACCTTTGACCGCATCCGCCACTCCGCCTGACTGACTTCGCACGCCCTGGGGAGTTATGCTAAGATCCGGCCGCATTAATGTATCTGCGTTTTGTGACAAACGTCTTGCTCGGCGGTACTGTACTCCATGCACCTTAACGGTGCGCGTGATTCGGGTGTAATCTTAAGCTAAACGACGTTTATTGGCAGTATTACACCCGAATCACGCGGAACACAGAATTTGCGCAGCTGAGTGCGAGCTGGAGGCAAAATCTGGGTCACGTGGCGGCGTCTATTTTCAAGGCTCGTGATTGGCTGAGAGCAATACAACCTCCGATATCAGAGAGCTACTTCCGGCACACGGTTGACACAAACGGTCCTCCCCTAAGCCGCGTGTTCTATTTAGCACTCGCTGAAGGTCCCGAGTTCTACAATACTTTTTCCAATATGTGCAAAATATTGCAATAAATATCTTCCTATCTGATTGTTCTAGCATAAACTGAAACAAAAACCTCAATAAACTAACCAATTTCAGCTGATTTGTCAGTCAAAATCGCATCTGCGCCATCACGCTCTTACTCGCCATGAATCATTGTGTGATTTTGACGGTCATGCTATTTACCAAAATGGCGCTAA
>JAWQFJ010002352.1:34430-97358 GCA_034096865.1 Theodoxus fluviatilis
CATCTACATCTTTGAAAGGCTTGCTCTGCTGAGCACTAGTTTAGTATTTTCTGTCCCCCAGATATCAGTCTAAACCCCCAGAACTGATGCAATGAACATGTGTCACAAAACAAATGAAGGGGTAGAACTTTTCAGTTGAAGGAATGTGAACAAATGAAGTTGACACTTTTCTACCCGATCAGCAGTTTTTTCAGCAGAAATTCAAAATTGCTCTTAGTGTGACATTTTTAGCAACCTGGCTGATTCTTATCATCATCAATACATTGGCAAAGGGTGTGGCACAGCATCAAGTGCTGAGAGCCTGCTTTAGTTTGCGCTAATGGTAAATCGCTTTTAATCAAGTTCATTGGGGGCCGATTTTCACAGATACAGCGAGGAATTTTTTTAAGTGGTTAGTAATGCTTCGCTTGACTGCTTTGACTGCTGTTAGATGCTGAATGCCATCCATTTTCTAAACCTGCAAGATATCCGTAAAGATTAACTTGTCCATGCCATCAGAATCAGAGGGGTGAGCTTGTGCCTCACTGGCTCCCTCCCTTTTCTTTCAGACTCCCGTGGGAGTGAAGTTGTAGACGATCCCTTCAACAATAATGTCATTAGCTCCTATAACGCCATCCTGGCCATTTCTACCCACCCACTGAGGTCTGGAGTGGCGGCAGGGACGGCCAACCACTCTCAACTGCCCCACCGCTCTTCTCAGGGTCGCCTTTCTTTTGAAGCGGTTGGCAGGAAGACTTGACGTTTGAAGTATTGTGGTACTTTGCCATATACAGCTTTAGCACCATGTACTCAATATATTGCTGCTGTGCAGTTTCTAGAGATTGAAATTTCAATGTGACACTAATTTTCTGTTTCACCGAAAGGTGCGCAGTTTTGTGTGTGGCTTTTATCCCAAAATTTGCCTAGTGACAATCATAATGGAATTCAGTAATTGTTGTGTAACTGTTACATGTAAATCAATCATCCACATTATTCCAGTAGAGTCATTTTCATTATATTCCATGCATTGATTTTGTGAATTCTAAGAGGAGGAAGCTGAAAGTTGTAGCAGTGATGAGATTGTGATGTCTTACTGGCAATTCCATTGTTTGCAATATAATGAAAAAACACGTGCACTCACTAATTTATCAAGTGCAGGTTATTCTAATTAGTATGAACAAAAGAGGGTTTTCTCTATAGTTTCTAAGAACTTCAGTGAAAAAAGGGAAAAGAGAAAGAATATCCCATGCTAGTGGACATTTCAGTAGCGATTCTTGCCAACTGTGTGAAGTAGAAATGAGTTAAATAAAATACAGGGCAGTAGGCTAATGCTCTTTAAAATAAAATTGATAAGTGTCTAGTTTTGGGTGTACTGTCCAAGAGCTGTTAATCAACACTGTAAGAGACAAAAAATGTATTCCAAAGTTCTGCAGCATGTTCTTGGTACAGAACCTAATCCATGCAGGGGTTAGAAAAAGCTTCCACGCTTCAGACAGGGATAGAAAAACAATTACTTAGGCCAAAAAAAAATTTAGTTGTGGTTATGGTAACCCAATTGACCCTGGTTTTTTTTCTGCTGACCCTAAACTTTTTGTTGTTGTTTGTGGGGAAAATGGGTTAATTCAGTCCCAAATTCCCTGCCCCACAGACCTTTCGGGGAATCCACTATTAAAGTTTTTTTAAGTGTGCTGGCCTGTTCTATTTGGCATGATGGTGTAGGATGACAAGGCGTCAAAACACATACATAGTGACTTGACCTTGCTTCAAGGTCAAGGTCGCAGGGGCCGTAAATGTTGTCTAAAAAAACAGCCATTTTTCACATTTTCCAAATTTTCTCTGAAGTTTTTGAGATTGGATACCTGACCTATATATGGTATATAGGGCAAAGTAATCCCTATCTTTTGATACCAGTTTGACCTTGCTTCAAGGTCAAGGTCACAGGAGCTCTTTAAAGTTATATTGTATACATATTTTGAAGTGACCTTGACCCTGAACTATGGAAGATAACTCTTCCAAACTTCATAACATTGTAGTACACATGTTATACTTTCATACTAGGTCACCTGTGTCATCCGTCCGGGCATCCGTAAAAAACTTTAACGTTGGATTTTTCTCGGAGACTATTAAGTCTATCAACACCCAATTTGGCATGATGGTGTATGATGACAAGGCGTCAATAAACATACATAGTGACTTGACCTTGCTTCAAGGTCAAGGTCGCAGAGACCGTAAATGTTGTCTAAAACGGCCATTTTTCACATCCTCTCAGCATGTGAGTCGTGTGGGCTTTGCCCTTCTTGTTTTTGTATGTGGCCATGTTACCGTAACCACAACTGTTATCTTATTTAGCCTTAGATGCATTTGAATCATAGTCAAATTATGAGGAAATGATGTATGCCACTTACTGACTTAGACTTTAGTTCCCTAGCAACCTTATACTGTGCTTGTGTGAATGAATGTTATCAAGAGAAACAAGGAATAATCAAATTTAGTTTTTAAAAAGGGTCAAAATGCATTAACTGCTGACTTGAAACAAAAACCTGTGTCTAATTTCTTCTACTACTAGTAGTTGTGTAGAAAGATCCCAAAGTAAAACTAAAAGGCCAAAATTTGGCTTGTTCATGGCATCTGATTATGGTACGCCTTTGCAGTAGGCGACAGGCCGTGAATTTTGCCATCTACTGGGCTGAATGACTTGAAAGATCCTATGCTTTTTCACTGCACTAATGTGGCAATGAACCATTGGAATCTTATGAAGATTTAGTCATGAAGCACTTACCTTCTTCCCTTGTCACTCCTTCCCCTCAAAGAAGGCTTTCATCTTCATTTGTGTAATGAAATCACCGCGTTGCATATACATCAGATGCAGTGAACTCATTCTGTGTCCTGTCAATTCCATGAAGAATAGCTTCTCAAACCATTCCTGTGTAGAACTTACATAGTGAAGATCAAATGCTTCCGCAGTGAATTGATTCTCTTTATCGATACCTTCATGTTGGAGCTGTTTAACACTGCACCAGAGGAATGGCTGACTGATTTTTCTTCAACTGTCAGATCATCATCAGTACGCTGGAGCATCGGGCCCAATGTCCTCAGCTTCCTCCTGCTCTCAGGCCGTGTCAGCTCCACCCAAGTGTCTCTCCTATCACTATATGTAGCGGCAGTGTGCGTCGGTGGAATAAGGCAAGAGGCTGTGATGCGCTGGAGCATAGTCTGAACCAGTCAGTGTGACAGTACTTCATTGATCAAACGAGAATGAGAATGCTAGGTTTTTAGTGAATAGTAGGCTGTAGCAAAATGCATCATTGAATTCTTTGTCTATGTTTGCATTGCCTGCAGGTGATTATTGATCTAATTCTAATGCACAACGCTGTGATCTCCGCTGCAATGTGAGCTTGGCATAAATCGTTGTAGAAAAAGTGGACAGGAATGGAAGTGAATGTAAGGATCAGCATCTGATAGGACCACTAACCAGTCTAAAACCATGACTCAGTTCATGAAACTGAAAGCTAACTCCATTGATAGTGTGTGGATATCAGTATTTTGATGGCAATATAAATGTAAACATTTTTCTGAGAATTGCCTTGCCCAGAAATCTGATAAATTGTCAAAAAATCTTAAGCTCAGTGATAGTCATTTGTATGGAATGGAGTGTTGGACAATATATTCTCGACCCTCAAGAAAATGAAAAATCAGAAATGGATAGGCCCATTTCACAAAGTGAATTTAGTCATTTTCTATTGTGTGGTCAACATGAGAGGAGCTCTGAACCTGCATACTTTTATCAGCCTTCACAGGGTCTTCAATTCTGATGATTCTGATTTCACCTGGTAATTGTAACAGTTGCCTGCACTTTGCAGGTAAGAATTTTTGTGAGAAGGGTTTCATTTGTCTTTGCTGATCTGACAAGTCATGAATTACTCCAAACCAGTAGACTGTCTTCTGAACCTACGATGAACCGCGACGTGTTAAGCTCTAGAAAAGCACATGAGGAACTTGCCTCAAGAAAGAAGCTGTCAATGCTGAACTTCCTTGCACTACCAGCAGGCTTGAAGCCACCACAAATAACCTGTAAAATCCAATGCAGTTGGCTTGTAGCTGTGGCACTGTGCATGGGCAAAATCCATGGTAACCCTGACTGACATCATTGAACCATATTTTGTTATCAGACAGCTGCAAGTGTCAGAGGTTTTTTGTGTCTTCTTCTTCTTCTTCTTCTTCTTCTTCTTCTTCTTCTTCTTCTTCTTCTTCTTCTTCTTCTTCTTCTAATCTTCTTTCCTTTTTCTTTTTTCTTCATGACTCATGCTAATATTCAAGCTTATGTTTTAATGTTTTGAGCCTCTTGCTTACCTGGCCTCTATGCCAAGCAATATTAATCTTCCTGGTTGTAGATGATTGTGACATCTAACCAAAACACGCAGTACATGTTTTGTTTGCTTTGCAGTTTTCACTTTGCAGTCTGAAGTACTGTAAGTTTGACTTACATGCATTTTATTTTATTCTTAGGTATGTTTTATGTAACTCTTTACTTTTTCGTTTCTTTTTTTTCTTTTCTTTTTACTTTCTAGGTACTGATCAGCAGAGAGCAAGAGCAAGTAGTCATTTGAATTTGGCATAATGAGCATAGGAATATGATCTTGTCGAGGATGCATGCTGCGTTGCCAGAGCACCTCCCTTTGTGACCTGTCTGCTGCTTTTGACTCATCGGCGTGTCACTCTTCTTTCTGTCCAGCACGGTGTGAGGCCAATAACAACACCATGGTAATGCTGAATAGCAGCAGTCTGCAGGATCTGCACTCCTCCATAGTGGCCTCTCTGGACTACGACCGCCAGCTGTGCGAGACTGTGGGCCTCACCAAACCCAGTTCCTAGCAGTGCTGGTGATGTGCCCACCAGTATTGAGGCACTGGTGTGGTTTGCTGTTGCTGGTACTGGTGTGGTGGTGCTGGTGGTTGATGAATTTGACTGCAACATTCTGTCCAGAACTGTGCCTTGAAGAACTGAAGAGAGCTACTGCGGGGAGTCTGAGAAATCTTGTCCTGCAGTGACTTAATTCATTGGTTTTTACTTTAAGACTGGAAACGAAGATGTGCATGATACGTTTGTGACAGCAGATCTCTTTTTTTGTGGAATACACGGTGCTCTGTGTAGTACATTTGCAGGGTATGCTCGTGATTTTGGCAGCAGTCCTGAAGACTTTGTGTAACTAATTCTTTTAGCTTTAGTAGGAAGGTTTGTTTTTACATGAGTATTAGTACATGAAGGGTAAATAGTTGTATCCTCTCTTTACTACAATTTTGCATCTTTTGGTAGCAGTCAGTTACATCAATAATTTTTTTGACTGCATGAATTTTCATAATGGGAATCTCAGGTGGAAAGGAGTGGAAGAACTGGCTGACAAAAAAGTTATTAAGCACAGCAGTGAAGCAGAATCTCAGTTGTGTCTATTATAATTTTTTTTTGAGTTGGAATATGTTGTCTTCCATTCTGTCGTTCTCTTTTCGATGACGCTCATAGTATGATGTCATGAAGGAGAATGGCCATATCATGTATCAGTCAGAATTTTCGTTGCAACAGACATGTTTTTATTCACAACACGTTTTTGTAACTGCCAAAATGCACAGCCTCTGTTGTAGCTTTTAAACTACACTTGCACATCAGTACTTTCTGACTTCAAATTTGTATTTTTCTTTCTTATGTATGTATGTATGTATGTATTTGCTCTTGTAACACACCTATTTTTCATGCTGAGGCATGCTCAAGGTGCCAACAATTAAAACTGGAATAGGTAGTGTGCACATGTCTTGCCCAACCTAGGTTTTGTGTGTGATGGGGTTTTTTTTCCCCCTTTTTTTTTTTAACCATCACCTTTTTCCACCCACTAGTTCAAAACTATTTTATAGTTGTAAAAAGTTGTATGCTTTTTAGTTCTCGACTATGAATAGTGCATGTATCAATTATCTACTCCAAGCATTCCCTATGATCTCACATGAATGTTTAGTTTCGAAATGCATCAACCATCCAAGCCGTTCCCTCCAAAAAAAAGTTCATTTATCCAGGTGGGGGGTGAAGTATGTCACGTTCTGTGAAAAGCTGGGACCTGCCCATTTCATGACACAGATTGTTGCTTTATCGATGTGCATGAGTAGCTCAAATGTTATAGCTTGATGTATTTTGCATATCATTTTCATGTTGACATGTGCTATTAGAAAACCATTATGACCTTTTTTATAGTCTCTTTTAGGAAAGATGAGCAGATCTGGTTACCCTTTTTATTTCTTAATTTATTTACTGTTTTCTTTCTTTTTGAGTGTTGGGGGAGGAGGGGGTCACTTATCAAAATCTCAAGCCCTGTCATTTTTGACTCACATGCGAAGCAAAAGTGAGTCTATGTACTCACCCGTGTCGTCCGTCCGGGCGTCCGGGCGTCCGTGAAAAACTTTAACGTTGGATTTTTCTCGGAGACTATTAAGTCTATCAACACCCAATTTGGCATGATGGTGTATGATGACAAGGCCTCAAAAAACATACATAGTGACTTGACCTTGCTTCAAGGTCAAGGTCGCAGGGGCCATAAATGTTGTCTAAAAAACAGCCATTTTTCACATTTTCTCAATTTTCTCTGAAGTGTTTGAGATTGGATACCTCACCTATATATGGTGTATAGGGCAAAGTAATCCCTATCTTTTGATACCAGTTTGGTTGACCTTGCTTCAAGGTCAAGGTCACAGGAGCTCTTCAAAGTTGGATTGTATACATATTTTGAAGTGACCTTGACCCTGAACTATGGAAGATAACTCTTCCAAACTTCATAACATTGTAGTACACATGTTATACTTTCATCATGAGACACATTTGGTCACATATCATCAAGGTCAAGGTCATTTTGACCCTTATGAAATGTGACCAAAATGGGGTAGTGAACCACTAAAAGTGACCATATCTCATGGTAGAAAGTGCCAATAAGCATCATTGTGCTTCCTATGTCTTGAATTAACAGCTTTGTGTTGCGTGACCTTGGATGACCTTGACCTTGGGTCAAGGTCACATGGAATTTGGTAGGGAAAATGTGTAAAGCAGATCTTAGTGCATGATGTCATTGCTAGGTTTAGTTGTTTGACCTTGACCTTGAAGGTCACCTGAAGGTCAGGTCATGTAAAAGTCAAGGTCATGTAAAGGTCAAGGTCAAACATGTGAGTCGTATGGGCTTTGCCCTTCTTGTTCTAGAAAACTACTGTGACCATGACCTTGAAACTCTCCTTGATGCATATTGGTGATCTCAACACATCATTGCAGCATTATGTGACTTGGCAGTTCAAAAGGACAACTCAACATCCAGGACTAAATTGTCGCCATTTGGCATATTGTTGGAGATCATTGGGGTTGGGAAAGTGAAAATTGGTGTGTGGTTGTTTGCTGTCACTTGGGCACAGGATGTCATCTTGTGCTATCTCTAACCCATGACTGGCTAACTTCTTGAACATTTATTAGGCAGAGTCACTAAAAACTTCACACCTTTTCATTATTCTCGGTAATCATTTAGCCCATGACAGTAAAACTTTCCTGAATAGTGCTGTGTGGTAACCACTTCAGGGATGTCAGTCTTGCCCCTTTGATTCACTGCCACCACTCCTGCAGAGCTTTGACCAACACCTCTGCTTTGGCTTTTTAAGACTGGGTGACATGGGCATGCAGAATGAATTCATGCTGCGTAATCACTCATACAGATTTACCTTCTTCAGTTTTATTTATGATATCACAGACTAGACATTATGGGAGTTTTTTATATGAAAAATGATAATAATGAAATGTATATCTGCAATTTTAGGCCCAGCCTAGGAATTTGAGATTGTTTACAGTGGTGATGTGTGTTGAAGCGTGCAATGTAGTGCTGCCATACAGCTTTGACCTAAATTTTAATGCAGGAACTTCATCTTCTTGCTGAAAATTATCATGAGAATGCCTTTATCATGCTGTTGGACATGATTTGTTTCTTTATATTCAACTTCTAATGCTTTTAGGTTATTGAAATGTTACCCTATTATCATAAATGCATATATGGCTTCTTGGCATATCAAATTTTATTTGAATTGAGTTTCCAGATTATGACAATGTGGACTGTAATTTCATAACTTGGCCACTGAATATCAAAGAACTTCTGGCAAGTTCATGAACCAGTAATGAACCTATTTATTTGATCTGTTTTGAAGCATTGTTGGAAAAATGCACTGAATTTAGCTAACTGGAGCATGATGTATGTAGAGGTTGGATATTTGTGAGGGCTCAAATGCCTATGACCAGGGGCTTTCTCTCTAGATCAAGGATCTGAGATTCATTTGTTTGAATGCACGTTTGGATCTGCACCCCACTTTGGCTGCTTGGAGCCTTGCAACTGCCCCTGGCTGAGCTACTGGAGCAGGCCTGGAAAGCCCAGCAGCCAGGGGTTCCAGCTGATGAGGGAGGTATCAAGTGACTGGCCACGTTATTCTGGTGCTGGTAGCCTGGTATGAAGATTCCACCTAACAGCAGCCTGCATTGGCCTTATCTCTTTGGCTCGAACTAAAGCAGCGTTCCCAAATCATTTGAGTTGATGTGCTCCTGTGGAGGAAGTGAAATGAAAAGCATTTGTTTCTGCAACCCATGCAGTTTGGGGGGGAAAAGAAATTGAACCCCAGTCCTGATTCATGATATGCATTCACATGTGTTTGTTATTGTGTAGTCACAATATCCCATTTGCCTTCCTCTGTGGTTTATTGACTCACATGCGAAGCAAAAGTGAGTCTATGTACTCACCCGTGTCGTCCGTCCGGGCGTCCGGGCGTCCGGGCGTCCGTGAAAAACTTTAACATTGGATTTTTCTCGGAGACTATTAAGTCTATCAACACCCAATTTGGCATGATGGTGTATGATGACAAGGCCTCAAAAAACATACATAGTGACTTGACCTTGCTTCAAGGTCAAGGTCGCAGGGGCCATAAATGTTGTCTAAAAAACAGCCATTTTTCACATTTTCCCAATTTTCTCTGAAGTTTTTGATATTGGATACCTGACCTATATATGGTGTATAGGGCAAAGTAATCCCTATCTTTTGATACCAGTTTGATTGACCTTGCTTCAAGGTCAAGGTCACAGGAGCTCTTTAAAGTTGGATTGTATACATATTTTGAAGTGACCTTGACCCTGAACTATGGAAGATAACTCTTCCAAACTTCATAACATTGTAGTACACATGTTATACTTTCATAATGAGACACATTTGGTCACATATCATCAAGGTCAAGGTCACTTTGACCCTTATGAAATGTGACCAAAATGGGGTAGTGAACCACTAAAAGTGACCATATCTCATGGTAGAAAGTGCCAATAAGCACCATTGTGCTTCCTATGTCTTGAATTAAGAGCTTTGTGTTGCATGACCTTGGATGACCTTGACCTTGGGTCAAGGTCACATGTATTTTGGTAGGAAAAATGTGTAAAGCAGTTCTTAGTGTATGATGTCATTGGTAGGTTTAGTTGTTTGACCTTGACCTTGAAGGACACCTGAAGGTCAAGGTCATGTAAAGGTCAAGGTCATGTAAAGGTCAAGGTCATGTAAAGGTCAAGGTCAAGCATGTGAGTCGTATGGGCTTTGCCCTTCTTGTTTCATGTTGCTTTGAATTCAAATTCATGAGTGTTGCAGGTTTGGAGAATGGACAGATTTGTGAAATTTAATATATACATTATCACCAGTTGTTCATTCTTGGTGTGCATATATAAATGGCATAATGTCATTTCATTCTTGATCATACATATGGATTCAGATTTTTGTTTTGCAATGTTTTCATTGCTGTTAGCTTGCTACGCTTCAGTAGAATTTTTGTCTAAAGGTAAGATAAGGGCTCATGTGATTACACTTGTAACATGATGCTGACAAGTCGCATTTTCTGTGTCTCAAGAAAATATGATGCAATATTTCATACCCTGATTTTTGTCTGTCATATCAAATTGCAATATTGATTGATTACATATTTCAATTAAAAAATATTTGCTATCTTTTGAATGGTGTCTGTTGTTACATTTCTTGAAGTGCTGTTGGGAATTCAGAATGTGGGGAGAGGTTGTAACTTACTGACATATTTTGGCATTCCAGGGGGAAAAGGCTCCAGCATGCAAGCACAGGCACAAATGTGCTCACTGAAGAGAGGGGTGGGATGAGGAGCTGGTTAGGACAAGGGGTTTGAGCCAATCACTTGTGCAACATTGATTTTCAATAAATGCCATCCAAAATCACAACCTGGTTTTTTCCTTGTAACCAAGCAGAGATTGAGTTCATAATAAATTAATTCAGTAGTGCTATCAGAGAAAGTTACAGTGCCACATAATCCATGATGTTTGGAGAAGAAAGTGGAGCGTTGCACACATAATCCATGATGTTGTTTGGAGAAGAAAGTGGAGCGTTGCACACATAATCCATGATGTTGTTTGGAGAAGAAAGTGGAGCGTTGCACACATAATCCATGATGTTGTTTGGAGAAGAAAGTGGAGCGTTGCACACATAATCCATGATGTTGTTTGGAGAAGAAAGTGGAGCGTTGCACACATAATCCATGATCTTGTTTGGAGAAGAAAGTGGAGCATTGCACACATAATCCATGATGATGTTTGGAGAAGAAAGTGGAGCAGAGCACTGCACACATAATCCATGATGTTGTTTGGAGAAGAAAGTGGAGCATTGCACACATAATCCATGATGTTGTTTGGAGAAGAAAGTGGAGCATTGCACACATAATCCATGATGTTGTTTGGAGAAGAAAGTGGAGCATTGCACACATAATCCATGATGTTGTTTGGAGAAGAAAGTGAGCAGAGCACTGCACACATAATCCATGATGTTGTTTGGAGAAGAAAGTGGAGCACTGCACACATAATCCATGATGTTGTTTGGAGAAGAAAGTGGAGCAGAGCACTGCACACATAATCCATGATGTTGTTTGGAGAAGAAAGTGGAGCATTGCACACATAATCCATGATGTTGTTTGGAGAAGAAAGTGGAGCACTGCACACATAATCCATGATGTTGTTTGGAGAAGAAAGTGGAGCGTTGCACACATAATCCATGATGATGTTTGGAGAAGAAAGTGGAGCATTGCACACATAATCCATGATGATGTTTGGAGAAGAAAGTGGAGCATTGCACACATAATCCATGATGATGTTTGGAGAAGAAAGTGGAGCATTGCACACATAATCCATGATGTTGTTTGGAGAAGAAAGTGGAGCACTGCACACATAATCCATGATCTTGTTTGGAGAAGAAAGTGGAGCACTGCACACATAATCCATGATGTTGTTTGGAGAAGAAAGTGGAGCACTGCACACATAATCCATGATCTTGTTTGGAGAAGAAAGTGGAGCATTGCACACATAATCCATGATCTTGTTTGGAGAAGAAAGTGGAGCACTGCACACATAATCCATGATCTTGTTTGGAGAAGAAAGTGGAGCACTGCACACATAATCCATGATGTTGTTTGGAGAAGAAAGTGGAGCACTGCACACATAATCCATGATCTTGTTTGGAGAAGAAAGTGGAGCATTGCACACATAATCCATGATGATGTTTGGAGAAGAAAGTGGAGCATTGCACACATAATCCATGATGATGTTTGGAGAAGAAAGTGGAGCACTGCACACATAATCCATGATGTTGTTTGGAGAAGAAAGTGGAGCATTGCACACATAATCCATGATGATGTTTGGAGAAGAAAGTGGAGCACTGCACACATAATCCATGATGATGTTTGGAGAAGAAAGTGGAGCAGAGCACTGCACACATAATCCATGATGTTGTTTGGAGAAGAAAGTGGAGCATTGCACACATAATCCATGATGTTGTTTGGAGAAGAAAGTGGAGCACTGCACACATAATCCATGATGTTGTTTGGAGAAGAAAGTGGAGCATTGCACACATAATCCATGATGTTGTTTGGAGAAGAAAGTGGAGCACTGCACACATAATCCATGATGTTGTTTGGAGAAGAAAGTGGAGCATTGCACACATAATCCATGATGTTGTTTGGAGAAGAAAGTGGAGCATTGCACACATAATCCATGATGTTGTTTGGAGAAGAAAGTGGAGCATTGCACACATAATCCATGATGTTGTTTGGAGAAGAAAGTGGAGCATTGCACATTTCCATCTGATGTAATCTTGGAGAGGAGTGCACTAATAATTCAGCCAATCTAACGTTATTTTTTATCGACCTGAAAATGCTTATGTGCAGTCAAACATACACAGCCGTCTCATGAAACTGCTATGAAGAAACGCGTTCCTCAATCATGATTCCAATCCTGACTAGAATCATCATCATGTCATGGAAAAAGTTGTTGAGGCAGAAAATAAAGTATTTGGCAAATAAATAGTTGTGGAAAAGCAGAAAAAGCTGGTCTTAAAGTGGATGCAAGGTTGTTTCCTGATGTTCAGCCAGATAGACTCTTTACTCGACAATCTGATAAAGTGACTGCTGCCAGGCGCCAGTCATATACTCATCCGTGCTCCGTGAAATAAAGATTTTATTTGTAAAGACAATTGTAATATCCCCAATCGTAGATGATTGAATCCCAATTCATAGCAGGGGGAGACAATTCATTTGCCACTCCCATTGCGTGCAAATCAGAGGTGCAGTGTGTTCGAAACAAAGTAGTCTACTGAGGAAATCCGTAAGAAAGTAGCAGATGTACAATGCACAAAGATTACTCTGCATAAACTTTTTTCGAGCGCATGCTTGTATCGGTCGGAAAATAGTAAATTATCTGAATGAGGCTCGTGCTGTTGCTTATGCGACATATTTCTATTATCTCCCCTTGTAGACACCTTTCTTTCATCTAAATAAAAGCACGGGGACGGACCTCAATCGTCGGCCAAAACAAACAAACTGGTGGTCAGTGGTCAGTTTGCTACCGTGCATTCAGGGGGAAATGTTTGTCCTCTCTCTCGCTTTCTGCTGACCCTTTGACCCTCTGCACGCTTGCAGCGCAGAAGCCCTCCTAACAAAGGGGAAACCGATCACGCGGGGATTTCTTTCTCCACTATTCACAGCAAATGAATGAATGAAGTTTTATGGCCTTTCAACCAATAAAGAATATGTAAGGTCATTGATCACCAAAATCACCAGAGCAGGTAGAGTAGAAAAACCAGTCAGAACTCGATTTCTCTAGACTTTAACGGGCGGTGCTGGGGGACGAGGTGTATCATCTTACCCCCAACGCACACATCAGCAAATTAATTGAGTTGCATTGTGTTCCCAGTCAATTTTGAGTTGTAGAATTCCTAAGAGAAAATTTCGCGCTCTTTAAGATGGTGAAAATGTATTTCAAGAAGATGATTTGATGCTAAGTAATACGCTTGTGAATCATGCGTCCATGGAAATCAACATTTATGAAAACTGCGTAAGCTCACTTGAATTACGACATTTTGAACATAAAAAATGTACATACCACTCTCTTTAAAATTCATTTTAAAACTATGTCATAAGCTGCAGATCGACGTAAATCTACAGAACCGTTTGTAAGAGGGGGAAAATGGCCACAGATCAATTTTCCATAAAGATCTCGAAATGGACAGCAGGTTCCCCACCCAGAAATGTGGACTGAGGCTTAATTTTTACTTGAGACAACGCGACCCCACTGTGATGCGGGTTCGCAGATGAGCGTAACTGTTGCTGAATCTTGATTTGTTTAACTTCGAGGACTAGCAATATCACACATCCCAATAGCGCCAGTCCACTAAATCATTGCAAACCAAATCGTGTAGGGCACGGGGTTGATCGCTTCGCTGAACCCTGTGTCTCCCCGCTCCGCGTTCCTGGTCATCTCTCGCCTTCCCTCAACCTCTACTCACTTGGCACTGCCCCCTCTGGCAGTCATGCTGGGGAGTTGCTCAAAGACCACTCCAAGTGAGCTGCAGGCGAACCTTGAAGGTCGTGCGACTGGTTTAGTTGATTCCGTCCCCTGAAGTGCGCGGGCTACCCATAGATCTATAATCTATAAATAAATCAGTACATGTTACCCTAGCAAGCTGGAAAGCTGTGGGGCGAGGTTCATTGTTGAGTGCTACTATATCATGGCTGCAGGTTGGGTCGACCCAACATTGCTTAGAGAGCTCTGTAGCGTGGGCTTGACCTGCGACCGCGATACAGCCTTTTGTGCTGACCTTCTGCCTACACCTCCTGGGAATGGAACCCACCCTGGCGTGAGTTGCTTAAACCCAAAGAAAGCCAAGATCTTGCAAGGAATATGCCGGTGTCAACATATGTCAACATTTGTACCTTTATTATCTGCTCTCATCATGTTGGTAAATTAATGTTCATGTTGACACGTTTTGGCACTGGCCTATGCCTCACAGAAACTCAAGCCTATGCCTCGCGGCCCTGCATGGTAGGACAGGCTGGAGGCTGGACCACCAGAATGACATGGGCGGAGCTGAAGAGGACCTGCCAGAACCGTGTGCGTTGGAGGAGTGTTGTTGCGGCCCTATGTTCCTCAAGGAATCAAGAGGCATAAGTCATATAAGTCAAGTACACAGCATGTATTGAAGTACATTTTTCCATGCTATCCTATGCAATTTCAGTTTCACACAAGACAGCCCTTACTGCTCGTGCAGTGCCTCGATATTAGCGAGTTCGCACAGACCACACTATGCTGCACGAATGATCATGCATACTTGTATTGAATAGATGGATGGTTGGATGGATGGATGGATGGATGGATGGATGGATGGATGGATGGATGGATGGATGGATGGATGGATGGATGGACGGACAGACGGATGGATGGATGGATGGATGGATGGATGGATGGATGGATGGATGGATGGATGGATGGATGGATGGATGGATGGATGGATGGACGGATGAATGGATTGAAAAATGGAAAAATTTATGTTTGCATGGACGAGTGGATGGATGCATGGATGAACGGACGGATGGACGCATGAATTGATGCATGGACGGACGGACGGACGGACGGACGGACGGACGGAAGGAAGGAAGGATGGATGGATGGATGGATGGATGGATGGATGGATGGATGGATGGATGGATGGATGGATGGATGGATGGATGGATGGATGGATGGATGGATGGATGGATGGATGGATAGATGGATGGATGGATGGATGGATGGATGAACTGAAGCACTCCTGGTGGGCGGCGGAGGCAAATCGGATCAGGCCCTCAAACTAACCATTGGTCACAGTGACATCGTCTTCTCTCAGTCTGTTAGAAATTTAGGCGTCATGTTTGATGATGGTCTGTCAATGAGATTTTATGTTAACAAAGTACCCATGTCTCATCACTTCACTGGCTCCCCATCTCTCAGAGGATAGATTATAAACTTTCCAGACAGCACGCAACTTTGTGCTTCAAGGCCATCGACAACACCGCACCACACGCTCTTACAGAAATTCTTGCAGTCTACACGCCCTCCAGATCTCTACGCTCAGCTGCTGACTCTAGAATGCTTAAGGTCCCCCGCCGTAATAAGAAAACTCAAGGACAGCGTGCCTTCTCCTATATTGGACCTGTAACCTGGAATAGTCTCCCGCTCTCAGTCCGTCATTCTGACACTCTGCCCCAGTTCAAAAGTGCTCTAACGACCCATCTCTTCCGATCCGCCTTTCCCGCTGAGCTGCTTCGCCTTACTTGATCTGGCCTGCAAGTGCTGTGTATATTGTATAGTTTGTTCTATTTGTTCTATTGGATCATAGTTTTTGTTTTTTGTTTATGTGTGTAGTATGTGAGTTTTTGTAGGAATGTACTGTGGTGTTGAGTGGTTGTATGAGTGTCGATTCTTTGGATTGTAAACGCCATGAGCTTGCCTGTCAAGGGAAGGTATGTGCGATGAATAATCTATTATTATGGATGGATGGATGGATGAATGGATGGATGGACGAATGGATGAAAGTTAGTTAGTGCATTGTACATATCGGTATAAACTGTTTGTTTTGTTTTGTTTTTTCGTCTGTATGAATGTTGACTGAATGTCTGGTTTGTGTTGCTGTGTTGTTTTATATCACCTGCTTTTCAACTTTGTTTCTCTTACCTTGATGTATATTACTTTCATATACATTCCTATTGTGTTTTTTTTTTTGTTTTTTTTTACTTCTATTTTCTTTTTCTTTTCTTTTCTTTTTTTTTAGGCGCTTTGAGTCTCACTGTGTGGGAGTATTGCGCGGTATAAAAGTGATTTATTATTATTATTAAAGAATGGAAAAATGGATGTTTGCATGGGCGCATGGATGGATGTATGGATGAACAGCCGGATGGACGCATGGATGGATGCATGGACGGACGGACGGACGGACGGACGGACGGACGGATGGATGGATGGATGGATGGATGGATGGATGGATGGATGGATGGATGAATAGATGGATGAGCGTGGTTCTACCATCTATCCGTTTCTGTAGACTTTGCGTGACTACTGAATACCTACGTCTCTACTGGTGATGAAAGTACGAGCACGTCAGGACTTTTCCGCCCGGTACTCACCTTTTACAAACCAGGTAGGGACGCGTGGTGTGACCATTCTCATCCCTGATCTACAGGAGTGTGCGAACAGGTCAATCCACGTTGTCAGATATTCAAAATATTTTAATACTAGCAGGCTTCACCCACTTTACCCACCACACCCGCTACACAGGAGTATAGCAAAAAGACGACCAACTGTCCGGTGTATGGAAGCAGACAATAGCGGCCCTGCCTGCTACCCTGCTAGCCTCCTTCTTCCTCCCCCCTCGGCTGAGACTTTCCTCTCCTCCTTCACTACTCCGCCTCCTCCTCCCTGCTCAACCTATTAGTCTTTTCAGGAAGGTCATAGATTATCAACTTCTGTGGAAGCAACACCAGCAGTCCTTTTTTCTTGTTCCTTTTATAAAGCATAGAGGTCAGCATAGGGTGGTGTCAACATGTCTCAACCTTTCATAGCCTTTACACCAGCAAAGGCTCTCAAATGTTCACATGTTGACACCGGCCTATTCTTGCAGAGCAGAGCAGCATGCAAGTCCAGGATGGTCTGGCCTCTGTACCCTTGTAGGGTGAGTACGTTCGTAGTCGTAAGGCTTCAGTAGTGGCAGAGTGCAGGAAAAAGGCTCCTTGCAGTGCAGGGTTGAGAGGGAGGCTTAGTGACCATGTTTGGCTTGAGCACCCTACAGGGTGTTGTGAAGACTGCACTTTTAAGAGAGGTACAGATCGATAGAGGTTAGGTGGGGGTGGATGTCGGGAGGTGATGGGAGGAGGAGGAGGAGGAGGAGGAGGAGGAGGAGGAGGGAGGAGGAGGAGAAGAGGACGGGAGGAGGAGGAGGAGAGTGGAGGAGGAGGAGGAGGAGGAGGAGGAGGAGGAGGAGGAGGAGGAGGAGGGGAGGAGGAGGAGGAGAACTATAGTTCAGTTCAGTTCAGTCTCTTAACCCTGAGATGGGTTGTTGAGGCACCACTGATGACTTTCGGACAATCTTCCTCCATCGATCTCTATCCTCTGTGGCTCGCTGTGAGTCAGCAAAGGTCAAGCCTGTCCACTCTTTGATGTTGTCTTCCCACCTCTTTCTCTGCCTGCCTCTCCTTCTCCCACCTGGTACGGTACCTTGCAGGATGGTCTTGGCCAGCCCACTCCCTCTTGACACGTGACCGTACCACTTCAGCTTTCTGCTTTTCACGATTGAGAGCAGGTCTTCGTACTGTCCAATTGCTCTCCTGATCCTGTTGCTGACTTCCTCATTCGTGACATGTTCTTTATATGAGATGTTCAGAATCTTGCGGTAGCATCTCATTTCCAGGGCTTGTATCCGTCTCTGTAGTTCAGATGTGAGTGTCCAGGACTCGCATGCATACAAGAATACGGAGATGGCCAGCGTGCGCATGAGCCCTGATCTTCGACGCGAGAGTGATATTTCTGTCACGCCATATTGGCTTCAACTTTGCCAATGCTGCTGTTGTTTGTGCTATCCTGGACAGTATCTCTGGTTTGGACCCTTCATCAGTCACGATAGATCCCAGGTATTTGAAGTTGTTCACAGCTTCCAGTTTTTGGCCCTTCACTTTGATTTCCATTTTGAAGCCCCGAGGATTGTTCGTCATCACCTTGGTCTTCTCGGCGCTGATCTCCATGCCATATGCCTGTGTGGTCTTGTCCAGGTGCTCCAAAAGACTAGTCAGCTCCTCTTCACTTCCTGCTAATCCATCAATGTCATCAGCACAACGTAAGAACTATAGAACTATACCGCACAGAAAATCGATCTTCACAGGGCGGCGACATTCGACCTTTGGTAGTTGAGTCCATCAGGGCAAGGGAATGAGTAAATGGTCGAATTCAATGAAGTCGCACGTACTGTCAGCCTTTATAGGCTATGTAGGGCCACTGATCACGAAACTCGCTAGAGCTGATTAATCTGAGTAAGAACAAATCAAGTAACAATTATCCTGGTTATTCGATCGATCGATCGTCTGTTTTCAACCGCGCAGGGAAAAAACGGTTGTTTATTTTTACCCCCAAAAGACCACGGGGGGATTCATCCAGGGAGCAAGTAACAATTATGGGGAGTGGGGAACAGGAAATTTGCCCCAGTTGAAATGTCTGACTGATCATGACGTCATAAGTTAATGTGTGGCCCCGGCAACACTTTATTATAGAGAAGTGTTTGTTCTTCCTTGTTCCTTCCTAACTCCATTTTCCTTTTCATAGATTTTGAAACTAGAGGCTCTTTCAGTCGAACATATAATTATTACGTGTCCACTCTTTTTATGCGGGACTAGCTATCGGGCTTTGCCCTCTACACCCGTGCAAATTAAATTAGGTGTGGAAAATGTTAGGAGTATGGAAAAAAGAACCGAGTGTCGGAAGAGTTAAATGAAAGAAAAGAAGGAGAGGTCTCTCTCTCTCTCTCTCTCTCTCTCTCTCTCTCTCTCTCTCTCTCTCTCTCTCTCTCTCTCTCTCTCTCGATCTCTCTCTCTCTCTTACTTCAGGCCACCCCTGCTGAACTATCGAGGGGTTCCGGCTGATTGGGGGTGGGGGAGTAGGGGAGGGAGTGTACACCAAGAGGCTTTGGCCTACATGTATGTTATTTGTTTTTAACATTTGGATGTTTAGAAAATTGTTTTTTATGTATATGTCATTGTAGTTGATTCAAGTTCCATATTTAAATTTTGCTTCTCTGGTACACTATCTACCCATTTTTTGTATGTTTAAGAAATTGTACATGTATAATTCTTGCGATAATTATACTGACTCTCTCTCTCTCTCTCTCTCTCTCTCTCTCTCTCTCTCTCTCTCTCTTTCTCTCTCTCTCTCTCTCCCTCTCTCTCTCTCTCTCTCCTCTCTCTCTCTCTCTCTCTCCCTCTCTCTCTCTCTCTCTCTCTCTCTCTCTCTCTCTCTCTCTCTCTCTCTCTCTCTCTCTCTCTCTCTCTCTCTCTCTCTCTCTCTCTCTCTCTCTCTCTCCTCCCTCCCTCTCCCCCACCCTCTCTCCCCAACCCACCAACCCTCTTACTCTCTCTCTCTCTCTCTCTCTCTCTCTCTCTCTCTCTCTCTCTCTCTTACCACAGTTGAATATTTTGCCTCAAGGGCTGAATGTAAGAAAGGCACTACTGCCTAATTCACTACCCTTGTAAAATAAAGTTCGTTCGTTCGTTCGTTCGTTCTCTCTCTCTCTCTCTCTCTCTCTCTCTCTCTCTCTCTCTCTCTCTCTCTCGTTAACTCGATCTCGTCGATTGAAATAATTAAGTGAGAAGAACAGAAAACCACAAAGGGACGTATATGTTAACGGCAACAATTGACGCTTAGTGAATTAGGCATAGTGGCTTTCTTACATTCAGCCCTTGAGGCAAAATATTCAAATGTCGTAAGAGAGAGAGAGAGAGAGAGAGAGAGAGAGAGAGAGAGAGAGAGAGAGAGAGAGAGAGGGGGGGGGGGAGCTAGGGAAAGAGGGAGGAAGGGAAGAGAGAATGAGGGTGGGTGGGTGGGTTGGAGAGGGAGAGAGAGAGAGAGAGAGAGAGAGAGAGAGAGAGAGAGAGAGAGAGAGAGAATTTGAGTTTCCTTCTTTAATCTTTCGAGTCACTGGAAGATCGACCGCATTGAATACCTAAATTTGTAATCATCATTAAAGAAAAGGAAAAGAAAGGATATCGTCTTGGACACTTAATATTCTTTTTGTTTCATATGCATGCCGAGTGCAAAAAAAACCAACTTCCATTCTCTGGCATTCCGTGGCACTGTAAACGGATTTGCTACGCATTGTATTCCTGTTCCTTGTTGGTGTTGTCAAACCTTTTCACTGTAACTGTTTTTCCTGCGCAGATACCTTAGTGATGCTTTTTGGCATTTCGTCAAGGATCTCAGCTGAGGGTGGGTTTGGTAGTTTTCCGGTGCCTGCAACGTAGTTGCGTTATTTTTAGACTATCAGCCGATCCTGAGAAGCGGAAACCCTTACAGTTCGACTATCTCTCCTAAAACTCATATCTTAACAGATGTAATTACAATTTGGTGAGAAAGAGATAAGCAGGGTGTCAATGAAATAGTTTTCGTTTATAATCACATGAAACATCAAGAACCGAATACTGTCGCAAAAGCTCGTCGTGTTTACGAAGAACTATTTTGGTCACATGGGCATGATGTCATCACAAAATTAGAAAGTTCCCGGATGGGAGCGTCGTTTCGCCAGATGAACGAAGCGCACTCTTGAAACTAGGCATCGGCAACGAAAACATTGAAATTTGTGGTCTCTGAATCCAAGGTCAAGCCAAGATGTCCACCCCGGCAAGAAGGAGGTTGATGCGCGATTTCAAGAGGTAAGAGGTTCTTTCCTCACCTTTGTTGTCGCCACATACATAGTATCCAACATGGCTGCCAGTCATGAATAAAGACTTTCCAAACAAACACTTGACGAGGACATTTTTCTATGGACCTTCCTGCATTGCATTTAATTGTTATTAATTAAACTTTGCTTATTTTCAGGTTGCAGGAGGATCCACCGGCAGGAGTCAGCGGTGCACCAACTGAAAACAACATAATGGTTTGGAATGCTGTGATATTTGGGTGAGTAGTCTCAGAACATATCATCATCATGAATTCTGCTAAAATTATTCCCCACGAAGTATTATTTCTTATCACGAAGAGGGGAGACCATAATACTTTTTTCACGTAGCTAAGGATGGAAGGTGTGATTCAATGATTGTGCTGCGAATTTGGTTTTGTTTTCGGATGTGTTAACGCGGCCACTGCTTCAATGTTACGTATGATAATATTTGACGGCATTAGAAATGACGAAGTTAGGCGCCTTGATCGGCACTGGAATTGGCGGATCGAAAACATCCGTGAACCTTCGTTCATCTTGATAAGCAAGTAACTACTTTATGAAGGGTTTTAAAAATAAAGAAATGCTATACCCATCCGTATTTGTAAACAAAACCTGGAACAATTAACCAAGCAAACCTCCATAATGATCCATATCGTGAGAAGGAAACTGCTCTACGTACGCTTTTGTTTTGGTTGTTGAGTGAAGTTATTTGTTATACGCAGATTGGCTACATACAGATATAACTTAATAATTGATATCCCTGTGCCTGAAACTGTTCTTAGCATAACTAGTTCCTTTGTGGCAGGTTTCACGATATTGCATACTGCAGTTTACCAATACACCCAATCATTCATGAAAAATAAAAAGTCAACCAGGGGCCCAAAAACAGTTTGCACAAAGAGTTCAACTTTATTTCTACCTAAAACAGTAAAAAAATGTATATGAACATACTTATTTCCAAAGTTATTGATGTTCAAAGACGATATATCCTGAAACCACAAAAAATGCTTTTACAACTTCAGTGCATCATAACTGCTACAAAATGTTGTTTGGAAGCAACCAATGACAATCATCTTTAACATACACTATGTACACCTTAAGAAAAGTAGTAAACTTGCAATAAAAGTGACAACATTGATCAGAAGGATGGTTGACAGATAAATGACGCTAAATTTAGAATAATTCTGTCTTTACCGTTTCCTGTAGACCTCAGGAGTCATCACTAGATAAAGAAATCATTCTAAAATTGAAAACCAAACATCTATAAATCATATCCACATAACAGATAGATATTTGACTCAATCACAATGACATGGGTGGACTCAAACGACCCCCCCCCCCCCCCCCCCAAATTCAAAAACGGGGTCAAACTCGCAGTTACTTGCTTCAAGGAAAACAATCCCAAATTTTTTCAATTTCAGTACAACCTAACTTATGGCCATAGAAAAGCAATCAGAAATGCATACATGCAAGCTTTAAGGGGGCACACAGCCTTTGCTACTTCGTAAAAGAAATCATCAAAAATCAAGTTTTGAGTTTAACACAAATGAAGTCTGGAGAGTCTCCACAACACTTTTGCATTGTAAATTTAAAAAACAAACATCTACAACTAATTTACCAAAAGTGTGTGTGCGTGCGTGCATGCGTGTGTGAGTGAGAGAGAGAGAGAGAGAGAGAGACGGAAATCTGTTAGCGTGTGTCGCTGTGTTGATCGTGTGGTGGTTGAACGTTGCTGACATATACAGCAAAACTCAAAAAGGCACTAAAAACGGTGAAACGTGTTTCTGCGATGCTCTGTTTTGAGGTAGGGGTAGTGAAATCAGCGTACTCAGCACCTGCGTAGTACTCTTGACCCAACACCCCCTGCGAGAGCATTCCAAACTGCTGAGCAGCGGTTGAGAGACAACGGCATTCTAAAAATAGCTTGAGCGAGAGGGGTGCCGCAACAGTGGACTAGCCCAATCGCCAACTCCGCCTGTGACAGAAGGCAACAATCGACCAGCGATAGCCAGGATTAACTGCTGGTACCCACAAACTGTCGGTTTTCACAATAACAAGTGCAAAGTAAACCATTACAAGTATGGGAGACAAAAGAAAAACGTTTTTGCTTTCGAAACTCTGCAAACATACTCAAGCATTCATCACTTGCCGGCCACAAGCGACGGAAATCTGTTCGCGTGTGTCGCTGTTTCGATCGTGTGGTTGTTGATCGTTGCTGACAGATACAACAAAACTCGACCAAAAGGCACTAAAAACGGTGAAACGTGTTTCTCTCTGCGATGTGTCTCGTTCTCTTTTATTTTCAAACGATCTCGCGTGCTTGTTCGTCACGTACGGTAAAATACTTGGAAATTTCCGAAATAAACTGAAGGCTGCTGATCGTTGCGTCATCTGACAGACGCTGGTCAGAGATCGAAGAAAATGCTTCCTTTTTGCGACTTTTTAATTCTGTTGCTGAAATAACGACTTTCCGATGCAGATTATCCATGAAATAACACCAACAAGCAAAAATAACAACGTAAAAAAGGCATCCGATATGTAAAAATAGGCATGCTTTGCAGGGAAGGCACGTGTTTTTTTTCTGACAGACGACTTCTGCAGACCGGCGAAAATTTTCCATTGGGGCTTTTAACGTTCTAATTCATTTTTATTTTTTATTTTGTTGATTCAGAGACTTAAATTGATGATAGCTGGATTGAATAACACAGTTGTTATTAAATTTGGGTGTTGTTTTCGTGTCTGCACTCAAACTTCGAAATTAGGTCATGACACAGAAAGTAAATGCCGTCTGTCAAGATCCACACGATCGCTTTAAAAAAAAGCTCTCGCAAGCACATGCTCAAACTTTTTTTTTTTCATTTTAAAATTTGTATTTCAATTATTACTCTGATGCGTGCACAACAGAAAAAATAATGAAAATCAACACAGTAAACAAGTAATTTGAACACAAAGTTTACACACATCCAAGAGCTCAGTTATCGTGAAACCTGCCTCATGCATTCTTATTTTCTAACATCACCAGTTCACGGAGAGTTCATTTTATTTGACAGCAACGAGAATGCTTGAGAAATACCACTCCCTCATGAGTTCTCGCAGCTTTTAGCAGTTTCAGTGTCTTGGTGCATTTAGTATTTGTGCGTATGCATTTCTGTCACTCACTGTCTCCCTGACTGTCCATATGGCTGTTGTTCTCCTTCTTCGTTGCTCCCATCTCTTGCACTCACACACACACACACACACACACACACACACACACACACACACACACACCACCCCCAACCCCCAACCCTTCCTTCCATTTGGATTGAAAGAATAGTTGCAATTTCATCCCTTTTATACAGTAGTCGCCGCCTATAAAACACGCGGTTAATAAAAACAGCCGTTTTTTTAAAACAGTTTGTCCGGTCCGGATTTACATCGTTACTGATGGACATGTTCAACACGCAAACGGTTAATAAAAACGCCGCTTATTAAAAACACTATTGTTCGGTCCCAATGTGTTTTTAATAAGCGGCGACTACTGTACCACCCATCAGATAGGTGAACAGTTAATCTCTTATGTTACAAATGAGTTTGTTAGCTATGTTAAGCAAAGTTAATTTGCATGATATCTTTATAGAACTTCTGGGCAATGATTATTTTGGAGATAATGCAATGCTTTTTTGTTGATCTCTCCTGGAATTTTTCTCTTTCCATTAGTTGAATCATTTGCCTCCTTCATAGACATATCAGGGAGATACCTTGGATGTAGTGATGATTTAAGAATGCAATTCTTGCTGTATGGGAAATGAAAAGCAACTACATTCTCATGAGGACTTTCCTATCTGGAGCTAGAAGAGAAATCTGTAGCTGGGTCACAAGTTAACTGCATGGTAAGGCACACACACAACAAGTTGTGGGTATGGTAACCTGGCTTACCCTATTTGTTATCTGCCAACTCTAAAATTTCATTTTTGATCATGCCAAAAGAAAGAAAAGAAAAAATGAATAAAATTGACCATTAATCAGTAAACAAAAACTGCATGCCATCCCATCTTTCCTGCCCTTAGAGCACTCAAGGAATCCACTATTTACCTTTGGGGGTGTGGGCGTGGGTGGGGGGTGGGGGGTGTGGTGTGCGTAAAGCATTTCCAGCAACAGAGAAACTTGATTGTGTAAAATCTGGGTTCTTCTAAAGCAAGAAAAAAAAAGTTTACGGTTAGGCCTTTTTAAATCACCATGTTACTGAACCACAACTTTTTGTTTTGTTTTGTGCCTAAATTTTGAGGCAGGCAACAATACATATCCCCATTCACGTTGTCGTAGAACTTGGGATGTGAGAATCACCTCCTTGAAAGTGACCATGAAACACTTGAACAGTTGGTTAGGGATTCCTTTGATGAAAACTTCTTGCATCTTATGTTGACCTGTAGGGGTTAGTGATAATAATAACTTGCATTTTCAGTGATTCTGATACTATATAGTCATCACTCCATAAAAATATGTTGGGGCCTGTGGCTTGAAGCTGTTCATGCATTGCTGAAATACTGTGCTGTGACTGGGCAATTCAATGGAGCCACCTGAAGACGTGTAAACCTATGGAAATACATGCCAATTGATCACAGGCTGTGCATAAATGAAGGGGTGGATGTGTGAGAGCTCCTGGGGTGTAATTCATGAACGTGGACTTTCAGCGTGGTCTTAGACCACTGCCGCTGGTCTCGGGCCACTGCCGCTGGTCTCGGGCTACAATTCATGAACGTGGACTTTGGTTCAGTCTCAGGCTGAACTGCTGCCACGAAATGAAATGGCCGACCCTGCCTACGGTTCGCGCAGAAATCGCTGTATTTTGGGACACTAGAAACCCATCGAACGAAAATGTAAGCCACGAACAGCATTAAATTATCAAAGCTGTATGTTGATTGCTTCGATAGGTCCTGAAAGAGCTGACATTTTACAATTGGGAATGCAGGTCGCCGAGCATAGATCAGCTTCGCGCACTTCTATTTATAGCTGACGCGCGGACCTCAGCGACACCAGTAAACATTGTTGTCCTCGAACCTGTCTGCTGCTGTTGACATTGGGTACAATGCTAGTGTTGTTTGATGCTATGAAAACGATACATTAAAATTGCATCTGTGTTATGAAAACACGGCTCAGATTAAATTGCTTAATTTTTGGTAACTGAGAAAATGTGTGACGATCGCCAGGGTTTCACGAATTTGATGGGAAAAGTGCGAGCTGATCGAAGCTGATCGAGTACGTGTACGTGTGTGTGTGTGTGTGACACTGTGTGTGTAAATTTTTCCTCATCAAGACAGATTTTTGTTCCACCCCTTCCTTACTGAATTTCAATGGTTCTCACTTGGAAATCCTGCCATATTGTAAAACTTGATCTTCTGCTCGTTTGCCTCTTGCTGATGAACTTAATAAACGGTGACACACACACACACACACTCCAGCCAGCGTCAGCTCGTACTTCATTTGTCACCTCCTCCCACGCTGTCCCTCTTCTTTTGTTTGCTTGGGCTGTGTGTATGCTGCTGTTAATGTATCCGTATCTTGCTGACACCGCTTTTATGATAGCTACCGATTCCCGCTCCGTGAAATCGGGGCTTTTCTTCGAGGTTTTGCTACCGATCGTGGCTGACATTTTTGACGGGAAGTTTGAAGCGGTACGCTATGCGCTTGCGCACTGGGCGGAATCCCCGGGAATTCCACCTCATTCTGAAAATAAACCATAGACTAGGTCAATCAGTCCCAGCCTTTCAAGTCAACACCCAGTCTGGGTTCGTGAATCGTAGACTCGCTGAGTCCCAGACTAGTCCCAGACCAGCGGTGGTCTGGGACTAGTCTGGGACTCAAAAGTCCAAGACCAGTGGTCTTGAAAGTCCACGTTCATGAATTACACCCCTGAACCTAACAGAATCCAATATTGGACTTTGGAGAATCGGTGCATGCATGAAGATGGAAGCTGCTGAAGCTCGTTTGAGAGAGTGTATCTGTGTGTGTGTGGGGGGGGGGGGTTGTATGTGTGTGTGTGTGTGTGGGGGGGGGGTGTCTGTGTGTGTGTGTGTGTGTGTGCATGCATGGTTGTAAATGTTCTTTATTGCTCTTATGGTTTCTTTTTGTGTTCGTTTTCATGTCAATTTTCCTGTTGGTGTCATGCTTTTTTCAATTCCTGGTTCTTTCTTTTTGTTCGACTAATTTTCCCCCATCCCAACCTCCCCCTCTGAGTCCACCTTTGTCCCGAAACTTTCCTGTTCGTGTTTGAATTTCAAAAGGCAAACTAGGAATTGGTTATCAGAATGGTTGTGAATGGTGACATGGACTTTCTTTTTTTGCTTTGTATAATTTCTTGGAATATTGGAGCCAGTTGAATATTCTTTTCTGAGCATTCAATGTTTTGGTGAGATACAGTTGTTGTACATTACATATAGACCAAGAGTGTATATTATTGAGTGCAGGAGACTAATTTGATGATTCACACTGCTTTTTGTTTCAGACCCCATGACACACCCTTTGAAGATGGAACATTTAAACTCACCATCGAATTCACAGAAGAGTACCCCAACAAACCTCCAACAGTCAGATTTGTCTCCAAAATGTTCCATCCAAATGGTAAGCAAAAGGATTCAGCTGCATTCTGTGTTGTGTTCTTTCTCTAGGTGAGATTATATTTGAGGCAGATATAAGACGGTCTAAAAATATTTGGAAATTTATACCTCTGCCACTTTGCCATTTCTATCTTCTCTGGTTTATTTTAAAAAATGAGAAAAAGATGAATTTGAGACAATTAGCCGTGAATTTTTCGTAAAAGGATCTAGAAATGTCTTATTTTGATGTTGATAATGCTCATGAAGATCCTTTTATTGGATTGATGTAAGAAAAAGAAACATCCTCGAGAGCCTCATCTTTGGGACTGCTGGCAGGCTGAAAGTTTCCGTTGTACCAACATAATTCACCAACACATTGGATAGTGACCACCATGATCAACAACTTAATACTTGGATTTTTCATAGTGTCACCCTTTTTTGCGGAATTTTGTCTTGTTTTCATTTGGTGATGAAATGGTTTAAATGAATGTCACCTTTTGACCATCTTACTAGGAAGGGATATAGTCTGTTGGGATGATGTGTGCATTAGTCACAGATTGATACGCTGGGAAAAAATGTCAGTATTATATCAGATATGTATGATAAGAGATGACACCGTCTGTATTATACTATAGGTAAAGCTGTTTGGGATTATCTGCACTGCATAGCATGAGAGCCTACACACAGATCCTTACACGAGCATTTTGCTCAGATTTCATAATGTATAGATAGGACAACCAAACCTGCCTCCCCGTATTTATGACTTGTGCTTTATGTTGATGGGAGTGATGACATTTTCAACATAAACTCATAGGAGCTCAACAATACATCTTTTTCTCTTGTATACCTGTTAACACCGGTTTTTCGTGGGATTGCTTGTTCTGTGTGTTGACATTGTCTCTTTTCTGTGGAGGAGAGAGATTGATGTGTGTAAACAGTAATTTACCGATCATGATTTAGAACTGGTGTGTTGATGAGTTGATAGTGAATGGTGAAGGGAATGCATGATACTTCTGTTTCTTGTGAGAGAATGTGTTTTAGTTATCACATGGAAGTATGATAAATATTTTTACTGTACGTCCTCTGAAATGTATCCTTTCAAGGTATTCTAACTAATTTTGATTTTGTAGAGTAGTTTTACTTTATTAGGGGCTGTTAGTATATTTTTGGTCTATTAAATTTTCAAATTTTTTAGGTAGACATGTTTTTTGACTCACATGCGAAGCAAAAGTGAGTCTATGTACTCACCCGTGTCGTCCGTCCGTCCGTCCGGGCGTAAAAAACTTAAACGTTGGATTTTTCTCGGAGACTATTAAGTCTATCAACACCCAATTTGGCATGATGGTGTATGATGACAAGGCCTCAAAAAACATACATAGTGACTTGACCTTGCTTCAAGGTCGCAGGAGCCATAAATGTTGTCTAAAAAACAGCCATTTTTCACATTTTCTCAATTTTCTCTGAAGTTTTTGAGATTGGATACCTCACCTATACATGGTATATAGGTCAAAGCAAGCCCTATTTTTTTATACCAGTTTGGCATACCTTGCTTCAAGGTCAAGGTCACAGGAGCTCTTCAAAGTTGGATTGTATACATATTTTGAAGTGACCTTGACCCTGAACTATGGAAGATAACTGTTTCAAACTTAATAATTATGTGGGGCACATGTTATACTTTTATCATGAGACACATTTGGTCACATATCATCAAGGTCAAGGTCACTTTGACCCTTATGAAATGTGACCAAAATGGGGTAGTGAACCACTAAAAGTGACCATATCTCATGGTAGAAAGTGCCAATAAGCACCATTGTGCTTCCTATGTCTTGAATTAACAGCTTTGTGTTGCATGACCTTGAATGACCTTGACCTTGGTCAAGGTCACATGTATTTTGGTAGGAAAAATGTGTAAAGCATTCCTTAGTTTAGTGTATGTCATTGCTAGGTGTAGTTGATTGGCCTTGACCTTGAAGGTCACCTGAAGTTCAAGTCATGTAAAGGTCAAGGTCAAGCATGTGAGTTGTATGGGCTTTGCCCTTCTTGTTGTTCAACATTTTGTAGCAATAGCACCATGTTTTGTATTTTCCAATGTATGCAGATGGGATTATATATGCCTAGAGATTCTACAGAATAGATGTTTTTGTTTATTGTTGTATAGCAATGGAAATGTTTAGTATTTTCCAGTGTATGCAGATGGGAGTATATGTCTAGAGCTAGAGATTCTGCAGAATAGATGTTTGTGTTCATTGTTATATTTAGTGTTTTCCAGTGTATGCAGATGAGATAATGCAGAATAGATGTTTGTGTTTATTGTTGTATAGCAGTGGAAATGTTTTGTGTTTTCCAATGTATGCAGATGGGAGTTTAACTTTAAGTCTAGTGATTCTGCAGAAGTTTGTTTATTGTTATATAGCAGTGGAAATGTTTTGTATTTTCCAGTGTATGCAGATGGAAGTATCTGTCTAGATATTCTGCAGATTAGATGTTTGTGTTCATTGTTGTATAGTAATGGAAATATTTTGTATTTTCCAGTGTATGCAGATGGAAGTATATGTCTAGACATTCTGCAGAATAGATGGAGTCCTACCTATGATGTGTCAGCAATTCTCACCTCAATACAGGTAAGGGTAAACTATTCAACATTTTTACTGTGATTTATTTCAATATTTTCCCTAATCATAATTTTTATATAAGGTGGTGTTTTTACCCCATAAGTAGTTAAATTGCTTGAAGCAACAGCAGCAATATTCATAAAATGGGGAAACAAAATTGTATTGGTTTGATGTAATGGTCCTTCTCTGAATCTGTAAATATTCAAGGCAAAATCTGTTTACATTTTTGTTTGTTTGAATGGTGTACTAGAATAAAGTCCTCCATTTTTAGTCACTTAAGATGAAAAGAAAACAGCAGGCTCTTTGTTGATCAAAAGATGCCATTGTTTTGTGTCTTGCATGCAAACAGTTGTAGGAAAAGGAAGAAATGAGAGAGGCGAGTGAATCGGGTGGAAGTGTGGTCATTCCATAAGTGGGCGGCATTAAAAACAGCTTTGTACTGCATCTCAGGCATCCAGCTCTGGGCAGGGAAAGTCTTGGAAAGTGGATCCATTGGTTGCCACTGGCACCAGCTCTCCAAGTTTCTTCCATACAATCATGACGCTCCTTAAAATTATTTTCTCTGAGATACCATGACCCAATTTCTGTTGAATGTAATTATCTAATATATTCCACTACAGATTTTCTACTTTAAAATCCACTCTAAAAACAGGAAGAAATTTGAATGTTGTATTGTCAGTTATTACATTCAAAGTTTTTAATGCCGCACATCAATAAAAATCAATATATGCAGTAGTTTTAATAGATCTCCATCTAATGTTTCCATTGGGAAAATTGTAAGAAATTCTCTGCAGTTGTGTTTTTTCCCAAGTCAGGCAGAACTGACTAATAATAATCCGTACTTTTTTTTTCCATTGTAGTCACTTCTACATGATCCGAACCCCAATAGTCCAGCCAACAATGAGGCTGCCCAGTTGTATCGGGAGAACAGGCGGGAGTATGAGAAGAAAGTAGCTGCCATAGTACAAGAGAGTTGGAATGATGATGAAGAGGAGGAGGACGATGAGGACGAAGTGGAGGCCTCCTAGCACACACTGGGCCTGATCTAGAATGACAAGCAAGAGAGAGAATGTAGCATCCTCCAAGACTGAGCATAAGACCAGTTGGCCCCTTCATTGAGCCGACTTCCAGGGCAGACCGTGCACGCCTGGCAGTCCACAGAGGCACAGCACCCGTTTCACTTGCAGTCTTTCACCTACTTTTTTTCTCCTTTGTTTCTTGTACTTCCTATGTGAATGCTCCACTTGGTTTTTATGATGCCCTTCAAATGAGTTTGTGAGGTGCAAGTGTAGTAGATGAAGTATTTTTCTATTTAATTTAATCAATGAAAGATGTCCTTATGGTCTGGCTCTTAGAATATGTGCACTCAGACCCTCTACTTGTTCATCTTTTCAGTCTTTGTTAGATGAGCCCAATCCCAACAGCCCTGCCAATAATTTAGCTGCACAGCTGTATCAGGAGAACCGCCGGGAGTATGAGAAGAAAGTAAAGGCAGTGGTTGAGGAAAGCTGGACTTTCCTGGAGGATGTGGAATAGGATTCAACCCTTGTTGCCTGCCTCAGTGAGAGCTAGCCCCAGTCTGAGCCAAGGTAGCAGCAGCTGAACAGTCTCACTTTTACTAGTTAAGTTTTATGTCTTTTAGTTTGGTTTCATCCTTGGTTTACCTGTTCCTGGTCACCACTGAACTAGCTCCAAGTGATTGCTCTTGGGGATGGTTGGAAGCCGTGCTGTGGGTTGTAATCTGCACTGTGTACTCATGATGCATGTGTAACCTCATTTTGGTAGTCCACTTTTGTATGCCGTTGTGGAAATCTCAAAGATTGACATATCCTATGTCCAGTAGGTGGCTGGAAGACTGTCTTTGTAGATTATGTGGCTGATGTGAATGCGTCCTCTTCCGGCACAGACAGTGGTGAGTCAAATGTAAAAGACACTTGGCAAGCTTATCATGATCTACATTGTATGTGTGAAATCTATTTCTGTGGGTATGGAGACCCTAGTGTCCTGCTCTTGAAGTTGGTTTTGCATTTTTATTTTTGTTGTTGTAAATGGGTACAGCTAGCTTTGACTATATTGAGTTAAGAATATGAACCTGTGCAAGTCCACCTTTTTTTTTCTTTTTTTTTTGGACAGTTGAAAAATTTGCTCTACCTAATAGACGATGTAAAAAGTGTAATAAAGATTCTGATGTGATCTTCACTCACTTTTGTTGTAATTACTGCCTTTTCCAGAGTCCTCTACCCTTTTGACTCTTGGAGCCATGCTCACCCACTGCAACTTTTTTTAATGCCTTTTTTCATCAAAATAAATGTATGAATTGGTCAGATGAGCTCCTGAGTGGCGGCATTTCCTCTGCATAAACTAGCTTCTACTCCAAGTTAGATTATTTGGCACAAGCCCTTTTTGACTCACTTGCGAAGCAAAAGTGAGTCTATGTACTGAGCCGTTTCGTCCGTCCGGACGTCCGGGCGTAAAAAACTTAAACGTTGGATTTTTCTCGGAGACTATTAAGTCTATCAACACCAAATGTGGCATGCTGGTGTATGATGACAAGGCCTCAAAAAACATACATAGTGACTTGACCTTGCTTCAAGGTCAAGGGAGCCATAAATGTGGTATCAAAAACAGTCATTTTTCACATTTTCCCAAATTTCTCCCACGTTATTGAGAATGGCAACCTTAGCTACAAGTGGTATATAGGTCAAAGCAAGCCCTATCTTTTGATACCAGTTTGGTTGACCTTGCTTCAAGGTCAAGGTCACAGCTCTTCAAAGTTGGATTGTATACATATTTTGAAGTGACCTTGACCCTGAACTATGGAAGATAACTGTTTCAAACTTAATAATTATGTGGGGCACATGTTATACTTTCATCATGAGACACATTTGTTCACATATCATCAAGGTCAAGGTCACTTTGACCCTTATGAAATGTGACCAAAATGGGGTAGTGAACCACTAAAAGTGACTATATCTCATGGTAGAAAGTGCCAATAAGCACCATTGTGCTTCCTATGTCTTGAATTAACAGCTTTGTGTTGCATGACCTTGGATGACCTTGACCTTGGGTCAAGGTCACATGTATTTTGGTAGGAAAAATGTGTAAAGCATTTCTTTGTGTATGATGTCATTGGTAGGTTTAGTTGTTTGACCTTGACCTTGAAGGTCACCTGAAGGTCAAGGTCATATAAAGGTCAAGGTCAAGCATGTGTCGTATGGGCTTTGCCCTTCTTGTTTCCCTTCCGAGTGCTACATGGGATGTGCAAGAGGAGCAAATCTCCATTTTCCCATCGGGATTCACCTGAGGGGAGAGGTCTACGCCACTTTCAGTGGTGTCACAAACCACCCTGTTGGGTTACTGTGGAGGCCTGCTCTACTTTGAACAAGAGGTTCATTTCCCAGAACCATATGCTAGTCAAAGGCAATCAAAGGACATTTCGGGTTTTTTAATAAGGGATCACTGTAATCATATGCAACATTCATGTCGGTCACTTCTTGTAATAAACCTTTCAAAACCTGACTGCCTGCTTTTTTGTCCCAATTTTGATATCAACACCTGTATGATTACACCATATGTTAAAAATATAAAAGGGAAACTCCTTCAGATTGCCTTTGACTAACTTTGCTAGTGATCATTGGCTTGAGGAAATCCACTGTTGGGTCTCTCTTGACGAGCAGGCGTTATGTACAGTACCTCTGTGATGAAGTGGCTACTTGGGTTGACCTTTGGTGTCTGAATATTTGTTCTTGCTTTCTCTTGCAGTGGAATGAGCTGAAGTGTGCAAAGCTAGATGCTTTGACAAAGACTTGGTAATTTATTTGCAACTCATTTACTATGGCCTCGCTTCTCATGAGGGTGTAGTGGAGCAAAGCAGAGCTTGTGAAATGAGCCTTACCATTCCTTAGCTATTACAAGGAAGCACACTACTTAATCCATCAACACCAAGCCTACTCTTCACTGCAACTTTAGCCGCATGAGGGTCAGGTCTGTCGTGATAAATTCCCGTTCAGTTAAGCTTTGTAGGCTGCCGCCTGAGGAGACAAGGAGATGGCATCCTTCACTAGCCATTTCTGGAGTGACTCGGGAGCCCATTTCTGAGGCTTGTTTCCCAGAACTATGGTATGCTAGTCACAGGAAATCAGAAAGACATTTCTGGGTATTGGAAAGTGATTGCTGTAATCAAATGCGACATCCAATTAGTCAGTTCTTGTAATAAAGCAGTTTCCCAAACCAGACGCTGCCTGCTTTTTTCTCAATGTTGATGCCGACTCCTGTATGATTACACCAATGGTCTTTGAATAACATCGGTCTAGAGATGACTTGGAGGGCCACGGTGACAAGTCCAATAAATTGGATTCTTTCATGAGAAAAGTGACCTTGAAAAGGACGTCAAGTTGGTCGTGTTTGCTCAGTAAGAAATTTACTCTCAAGGTGGAGAGCTGTGCCCCATCCTCTTGGACAGTGCTTGTTCCCTCAGGGTGGTGAGAGTGCCCCATCCTCTTGGACAGTGCTTGTTCCCTCAGGGTGGTGAGTGTGCTCTGCCCCTCTTGTAAGTCCGCTTGGATTCGCGTATGCCACCCAAAAAACAAGACTCGCTAGGAGAACAGAGCACTCGCCACCCTGCGGGAACAAGCACTGTCCAAGAGGAAGGGGCACAGCTCACCACCTTGAGAGGAAACTTCCCACCAAGCGAACGCTCGACCAACTAAAACTCCTTTTCAGGGCCACTCTCTCATGTAAGAAAACAATGTGTCATACCGGTGCTTCTTGTCACCCTGTCCCTCCAAGATGTTATTGTCTAGGCTTACAGGTCTCTGGAATAGTTTCTTCTGCAGGGGTTACAGACTAAACTCTGTGTGTGCATTTGCTAGTCGCTCTCGGATCTCCTTTCTGGTCTTCAGCATGCTGCTCCGACTCCACGGCTCTCTCTATCCCTGTTTGAAAAGCACTGAACCAGTCCTCTGTCTGCTCTATGCTCCCAGATGTTTGAATATGGGAGCATTTTAACACTAGTGTTTACTTGCATTACAACACATAGAATGGATTGTGAACTTGTAATTCTACCCATCAGAAAGGCAAAACAGCCAATATGTAAAGCAAGTTATTTACTGCACAGAAAAATTCATTACAAACGGCTGTAGGAAAGAGCAACTGGAGACTAGATGAAGCTCAATGCTTGAGAAGAAAGAGAGAATGACACCATTTCCAATAATTTTGAAGTACCATTATACGACTTTCAAAACATGCACAAAATACCATTATGAGGCCTTACAAACACGCATGAAATACCATCACATGACCTTCCAAATGTGTGAATTACCATCCCATAGCTTTCAAATCACTCACAAAGTTCCTTGGCAAGTACTATCTTGTGGCTTTCAAAATACACACCACCGTATCACAGTATTTCATCTACATATTCAAATTCAGTGTCATGATTTTGTCTCCATGAATCGCCCCAGTTCATTCAAAGTAGGTATGGAAGTTGAGGTCATTTAATAAATGCAACATTCTACCCTATAAACCCATAGGAACATACTTTTTTAAAATATGTTATGTTTTCAGTAATGATTGTTGGAGAGCACAGAAATGGTACATAAACAGACAGAATGCACAAAGCATACATGTAGCAATGAATTACATGATCCAACTTCATGTGGAAAAATTATAGTGCCAAATTTCTTCAGTTTGGAGGAAAAAAACAAAAATAAATACTAAACAAGAAAACCCCCTAATAAATAATGCAATAGTCATTCACAACCCCATCACACACAGATTCATTTAAGTTCACATGCAAGCCGAAGTTGAGAGATGAAAGGAAAATTAGTCTTTCGATGTCCATCCAACTGCATGAAGCAGCTATGTGAGGGAAAGAATTACTTCCAACATGGGTGTCTGCAGTCTGGGGACGTTGATGCATCAAATGCAGACGGGCCGCTGGGGACGTTGATGCATCAAATGCAGACGGGCCGCTGGGGACGTTGATGCATCAAATGCAGACGGGCCGCTGGGGAAGGCACATGTTGTAGAAGGCACTGGCATCCCAGAAGTCCACCGTCTTCCACCCACACCAGCCCTGTAGAGAGTTAAAATTGACTCACAATGTCACATACTGCCCCTTGCTGCCATTTCCTCACCAACAACAGTGTCGGCTGAGTGTTGGCCAAGCCTCAGCTGTGATTGTTTTTTTTCTAAAGTGGGAGAAGTGAGGCCTAACGTTCCTCAAATGGTCATTGTGAGTTTGAAAAGAAAAACTGGAGAGTAGCATGCAGCTTCCTCGGGTGGCAAGGGATCATTACATTTTAGACCAGATGGGAAGGGAAGTTCTTGTAAATAATATTTGTTTTTGCTTTGGCATGTCATAGACGTTGAACCAAAGCGAACAGTCACACAGAGGGGTATGTGCATCGTAGATGTTCACCAAGTGTAATCATTCATGCATCATGCACACACAGATTTACATGCACAGACATATTCATGGCACAGGGGAACTTGCAAGGAGTGTGGCGGTGCCGTGGTTCTATCCCTGGGATGGGGAAAATCTGGGTTTATTTAAATATCTAAATGGATCGTATGAGAAAGTTGGTGAGGGTGCTGTATAGTGTTGCCAGACATTCTATGTTCAAGGAAAAGTGCTAAGACTTTTTCCAAAGCCAGACAGCAATGAAATTATGTGTAGACTGCGAAGTTTATTTGAAATGCATTTTTTCTTCTTTTTATCTTGATAGAAAAGTTAAACTGCTAGAAGCTGATGTGTGAGCTCACTTTCAGCACTAACAAGAGGAGATCATGAGATTATCATAGCGTGACATAGTACATTTTTAGTGCGACCAAGTACATTCAAAATGGCACGTAGTACATTCAAAATGGATGTAGATCGTAGTACACAAGTGTCTCGGTGTCAATTGATGAGGAAATGTTTAATAAACCACTTATTTTGCAGGTCAGTATTTTCAAATATGCTGTTGTATTTATGTAAATATCCTTGAATATTGTATCAAAAACACTCCTTACATCATTTATCCTTTAAAATGCAAATCTTTGAATTTGCTCTAGATGAGATTCTGCCTCCACAGCAGGTCAATGAATTATCAACAACTTATATTATTAATTTTAAAACTTTTTCCCCATCTCTTCCGCCCCTGGGATTGAACCACAGCACAGCGCCTCGCATACTGCAAAGTCCAACGCCTTAGCATACTGAACCACCTACACCTCCTAAAAAGAGGCTATCAATAGCTCAGCAGAGGTTTCGGGTTGTCATTTTGTTTGGTATGAATGAGTGAATGATTGTGCATGAATGTATTGATGAACATCAATTGATGCACCTGTTGGTTAAACGTTTAGACATGCCAACAAGAATGAAAATTGTGATGTCCATGGGTCTTCCCAGTATTCATGTTGTATATTATATTTATTCATCTCGGCAATCCAGACCCTCCAGACATCAGACCAAAAGCTCTCAGATGATGTGGCTCTGAAGTTATAAATGACTTTTTCAACTTTGTACCAAAACTTAAACAGTATTTGGTGCAGCAGCTTCAGTGAATATTTCAACAAACCAAACAAATCTTTGGATGGCAAGCAAACTGCTGGTCAAAGTAATTTTGCCCTCAGATTTGCTTACCTTGTCCAAGATGGTTTTTCTGTCCTCCACACCAGTGTAGTGAGGGTCTAGCACCAGAAACTTCACCTCTCCAGTCGTCTCACTGTAGTCCAGCCCCAGAATGGTGTGAGCCAGCACTCCACCTCCTGGACGAAGAAGAAAAAAGCATACAGTGAAGATGATTGAAGATCACCAGCTCCTGGCAGCCCCATATCCAGTAGTCTCCCCTCCTGCATGAGTGCTTAGTCAGCTCCTCAACCTCCACTTGCCTGTTGAAGCCTCATCTTTAGACAGGTGGATTTAGGTGAGCAAGCTTTGGCATTGGATTATGTGCAAGGCGCAGTGCTGTGGTATATTCTCTGGGACAGGCTAAATCTGGATTATAATTACTTTTAAAATGCATGTTGACAATACAGAACATTGTATTAAGTAGAGCTATAACCACTAGGGTCACTGTCCATCATGACTGTGGTAACTGTAATACAATGACTAGGGAGTGTCCCACACTGATGTCACTGACAAGCCATACAGAGGTCACAGTCCTGTATGTCTGTAGTGACTGTCACATTATGACTAGGGACACTGGTGTCCCACACTGATGTCACTGACAAGCCATACAGAGGTCACAGTCTGTCATGTCTGTAGTGACTGTCACATTATGACTAGGGACACTGGTGTCTCACACTGATGTCACTGACAAGCCATACAGAGGTCACAGTCCTGTAGTGACTGTCACATTATGACTAGGGACACTGGTGTCTCACACTGGTGTCACTGACAAGCCATACAGAGGTCACAGTCCTGTCATGTCTGTAGTGACTGTCACATTATGACTAGGGACACTGGTGTCCCACACTGATGTCACTGACAAGCCATACAGAGGTCACAGTCCTGTATGTCTGTAGTGACTGTCACATTATGACTAGGGACACTGGTGTCCCACACTGATGTCTCTGACAAGCCATACAGAGGTCACAGTCCTGTATGTCTGTAGTGTCTGTCACATTATGACTAGGGACACTGGTGTCCCACACTGATGTCACTGACAAGCCATACAGAGGTCACAGTCCTGTATGTCTGTAGTGACTGTCACATTATGACTAGGGACACTGGTGTCCCACACTGATGTCACTGACAAGCCATACAGAGGTCACAGTCCTGTATGTCTGTAGTGACTGTCACATTATGACTAGGGACACTGGTGTCCCACACTGATGTCACTGACAAGCCATACAGAGGTCACAGTCCTGTATGTCTGTAGTGACTGTCACATTATGACTAGGGACACTGGTGTCCCACACTGATGTCTCTGACAAGCCATACAGAGGTCACGGTCCTGTCTTGTCTGTAGTGACTGTCACATTATGACTAGGGACACTGGTGTCCCACACTGATGTCACTGACAAGCCATACAGAGGTCACAGTCCTGTATGTCTGTAGTGACTGTCACATTATGACTAGGGACACTGGTGTCCCACACTGATGTCACTGACAAGCCATACAGAGGTCACAGTCCTGTAGTGACTGTCACATTATGACTAGGGACACTGGTGTCCCACACTGATGTCACTGACAAGCCATACAGAGGTCACAGTCCTGTATGTCTGTAGTGACTGTCACATTATGATTAGGGACACTAATGACCCACACTGGGTGGCTGATATATCATGAAAACGATCACTGTCCTATCATGTCTAAGTCATTGGCATATAATGACTGGGGTCACTGATCTATCATTGACTAGGGTCCTGTTCCATCATGTCTGGATTCATTAACTATAGTGACTAGAGTCACTATCCTATCATGTTGAAGGTCACTGACCTACCCTGAAGGAAGTCTCTGACCTTTCATGACTGGGTCACAACCCATCATGACTGGAGTCAGTATGTCAGTATGTCTGGATTCAATGACTATCCCATCTGGAGTCACTGTCCTATCACGTTCAGATTTATTGGCTATCATATTTGGAGTCAAAAGTCTTATCATGTCTAAGGTCATTGACCTATCATGACTGGGGTCACCGTCCCATCAGGTCTGGTGTTACTGTCTCAGATAAAAATGACTAGATTGGCTGACCTATCATGACTGGGGTTCCCTGCTTGCTGAAGTGGTCGGCAAGGACACGAGCCTGGGATCCCAGCTCTGAGCCGTGAGTAACGTTGACCATCTTGCAGGAGATCTGCAGCAGGCAACAGAAGCCTGGCTTTACTCAAGCCATGGCTGTGTGGGCACGAGGTAAAAAGTGAACTGCTGTACAAAAGGTTCTATAATAATCCAGTAATAACAACATTCCTTATTTCCACACTGCAAGATGTATCACACTTGCATCCACTTAATGACAATAATTGGAAAAAAACATCAATCAGACATCACAACACTGACCCATCCTGGCAAAGAGGGGGAATCCACAAGGCAAATGCAGCATACATGCACTGAGTAACGTCTTGAGGTGAAGGTCTCAGTACACTTGTAGCTGAACTGCTGTACTATTTGTAAGGTGAGAGGCTGACTTCTTCTTCTCTTCTTCTTCTTAGGTTTAGGCAGCCAACACCAACATGCTGGTGAAACTGCTGCACTTGGGGGTTCCGGGGGGATGGGGGGGGGGGGGGGGGGGTGGAGGAAGGGATGGGTGGGTGGGGGGGAGAGGGGTAGGCGGGGGAGGGGGAGGTTTTAAATCAGATCAGCCATCCTGGCCTGGAAGGCTGCCAGGGATGGCGCTGTCACTGAGTCCTCGGGCAGCCCATTCCATTCTATGGTGGTGCGAGGGAAGAAGCTCATCTGTCTGTGTAGGTGGTTTTGTGGGAGAGGATTTTGTAGTTCAGGCAGTGGGAGTGGCGGGAGCTGCGTATGGGTGGAAAGGCGGTGGGGGAGTATTTGGTGTTGATGGACGTCAGGCCATAGTGGAACTTGTAGAAGGCGCTTAGTCTCGCCCGCTTCCTTCTTCTAGCCAGGGATGGCCATTTCAAGTCCACCAGCATCCCCCCACACTAGAAGTTTGTCTAAAGCGGTTGGACACCCACCTAGCGGCTCGTCGCTGCACTTTCTCAATGGCCTCGATGTCATCGGCCGTATGGGGATCCCACACTGGAGCGGCATATTCCAACACGGGGCGGACAAGCGCTTTATAGGTGGCAGCTTTGGTGGTCTTGTTGTGGATTTTGATGTTCCGTCGAAGGAAACCAAGTGTCTTGTTGGCTTTACTAGTGATTTTACTGATGTGTGGGCCCCATCTCAGATCTTTGGAGAGTGTGACGCCAAGGTACACCACTTGGGGCTCTTCCTGCAACTGATGGCCATGGAGATGGTACCCACGTTTCCTGGTGGTTCGGCTGCGGGTCATGTGGACTGCGGAGCATTTCTCGGGGTGGAAGGTCATCTTCCAGCGCTGCTCCCACTTCGCCAGCTTGTCCAGGTCAATCTGGAGGGCATCTTGGTCTTGGTCGCTTGAGACGTCCTTATGGCAGGCTGTATCATCAGCGAAGAGTCTGGCTTGTGAGGTCAGGTTGGTCGGAAGGTCGTTGATGTAAAGCAGGAACAGTAAAGGCCCCAGGACTGAGCCCTGGGGCACGCCTGACTCTACAGGGACGAGTCCGGAACTTGTGCCATTGACGACCACAACCTGCTTCCTGTCACTTAGGAAATTCTTAATCCAGTTGTTGGTCCCGCCGGAGATGCCATAGTGGCGTAGCTTGTGGACGAGTAGACTGTGGCTGACCTTGTCGAAGGCCTTAGAGAAGTCCAGTACGAGAAGGTCCGTCTGGAATCCATGCTCAAGCGCCTCTGAGGCCTCGTCCAGGAAACCGAGGAGCTGGGTCTCGCATGAGTGACCGCGTCGGAAGCCATGTTGTTCTGGGCAGAGGATGTTGAATTTCTCGCAGTAGTTCATGATGTTGCTCACGATAATGTGTTCGAGCACTTTGCATAGTACGCTAGTAAGGCTGATAGGTCGATAGTTCTCAGCCTTGTAGCGCTCGCCCTTTTTGAAGATGGGGCTGACATTTGCTGCCTTCCACTCCGAAGGGACCACGCCCGTGTCGAGAGAGGTCTGGAAGAGGAGTGTGAGCACCGGGGCCAACTCCGTTGCAAGCTCCCTGACGACGCGGGGCGAGATCCCATCGGGGCCACAGGCCTTGGTGGGGTCGAGGTCTCGCAGCTTCTTCTCCACACCGGTGGTGTTGATGTGGATGTCTTCTAATGGTGGATAGATGGGGTGATGGGGAGGCATGGTTTTCTTTTCATAAAAAATAAGTTTCCTCATATAAAATGTGAGCACTGTCCTTTCAAAGGTACCATTTGCTCAGAATGAATGAAAAAAGTTTTACAACCTGTCAGACTCTGTAGACTATTTAAGGTCACTGATCACAAAAATCACACAAGCTGATTAGAAGTCAACTGTCAAGCCTTGATTTTCCATGTTGTATGCCTTTCATGAATCTCACAAGGAGACACAGTGGGTCTTTTCTTATCTCCCATGCACAGGTAGTATCATTTCCTCAACACCAAAGGGAATGACGGAGAAAAGACCCATGCACAGGTAGTATCATTTCCTCAATACCAAAGGGAATGACGGAGGAAAGACCCATGCACAGGTAGTATCATTTCCTCAACACCAAAGGGAATGACGGAGGAAAGACCCATGCACAGGTAGTATCATTTCCTCAACACCAAAGGGAATGACGGAGGAAAGACCCATGCACAGGTAGTATCATTTCCTCAACACCAAAGGGAATGACGGAGGAAAGACCTATCATCTTTTCAGCCGTCTGTGCTTACCCCAAGGAAGTACTCCATGCAGAGGCTGACTTCAAAGGAGCCTATCCACTTCCTGCTGCCAACAAATGAAGCCTCCTTGTCTTTGACTGCCACCAGAGCCTGCAACAAACACACAGTGTAATGGGATGAATTGGAACTATGAATTATAATCACTGTATAAATTGGGTTGAGCGAACATTAAGCAGAATTCACAATGCAAGCAGCAGCAACATGGACAGTTTTGTGAATCGAACTCATTGGTTATAGCACTCATCTTGAGCTGGAAGACATAACAGTCAGTCATCATTTGGATCTGATTGAAGACGGTTTGTGTTCTGCCTTTGTGCTAGGTGAGTTCAAAACCTTCATTGTTTTATGGATAAATGATTAAAGTAAAATAACATTTGAAAGTAAAAGGAACAGAGTATGTTATGAAATAATTAATAGTAATATTTGTACTGTACTCAAAGAGAGGACAAGAAATAGTAGTAAAGGTTAAAGAATAGGACAATTATTGTTTTAATGAAGAGATAAATAGTGCAAGCATTACTAAATATGTGCTGATGACAGTTGTACGTTAAAGAATTGTGATGATACTTGATTGTAATGAAATTGGGAAACAAAAAATGTAAGTTTATTGAATAAAAGTTATCGTTTGAACTGATTGAAGACAGTTTATGTTCTGCCTTTGTGCTAGGATGGGCTACAATAGCACATCACTAGTAATAGATAGCCCTGGATGTGAACACCAGGAAAAGCAAATAAGAGAGGGGGAGTAGGGGAGGGGGAAGAAGGGAGAGAGAGAGACACACAGAGAGAGAGAGAGAGAGAGAGAGAGAGAGAGAGAGAGAGAGAGAGAGAGAGAGAGAGAGAGAGAGAGAGAGAGAGAGAGAGAGAGAGAGAGAGAGAGAGAGACACACACAGAGAGAGAGACACACAGAGAGACAGAGAGAGAGAGACAGACAGACCGACAGAGAGACAGACAGATTGTCACACACACAGAGAAAGACAGAAAGAGAGTGAATGAGAAAAAAGAGAGGAAGAGACAGGCACAGTGAGACAAGAGACAGAAGCATAGATACAAAGAGAAAAGAATAGAAAATTAGACAAGACACCCAGTTGGAGGAAGGCATGGAATGAGACAGGGCAACGCCATGGAAAACTAAAGAGAGCCGTTAGAGTAAGTGCAAGTCAAGACATATTTCCCTAGTTAGCTGCCACATATGTAGACACAGCAGGTCCATTTTAACCCACAACTCACTTGGGGTAATCTGGCTCAAGCGGCTGATATGACATACATCAGATGAATCAACACTACATTCACTAGGCTCTTTCCCCGCTGCTCCCCAACTCAGGTACAACCAACACTGGGATGCAAGAGCTGACCTCCTGGATCTGTCGGTGGTTGGGGATGGTGATGTCTGAGTAGCCATTGTAGATGAACCAAGAGACTAGGGTCTGGAGAGAGCGGTAGGCACAGCCCCACTTGTTGTCATCAAAGTTGTCCTGCATGTAGTGGTGGTAGCAGTACAGACCATCCACCAGGTAGCTACGGCCTGACGGAACTGAAACAAGCAATAGACAAACAACAGTGCAGGAATCAGGCGAAGCTTTCACTGACATGAACAAAGGATGTAGGTGAAAAGGATAGAGGCAGAAATGCCAAAATAAAATCAGAAAAGATTCAGAGATGGGCCATACCAGTGGACTTGTCCACAGAGAGGGGTGTGGGTAAGACTGAGCCGAGCAGGTGGGCCACATAAGCTAGCGGCCACAGCATCTGACTAGCAATCAATCTTGGTCAGTCAATTCACAATGAATTCAGTTATTCACACGCAGAATGACAAAAGAATCTCAAGATTAAATTTTTGGGGGCAAAAATGCAGCCAATCAGATGTTGTGGCCTGCCAGCTTTGACTGTCTTCCCCACATCTACTCCTTGGATATCCACTAGTGTAGCCCGCCTCTGGAAGCTTTTCCTACAAGTCAGAGCTGACCAAATCAGGTAGAACCAGAATACTTACAAGTCAGAGCTGACCAAATCAGGTAGAACCAGAATACTTACAAGTCAGAGCTGACCAAATCAGGTAGAACCAGAATACTTACAAGTCAGAGCTGACCAAATCAGGTAGAACCAGAATACTTACAAGTCAGAGCTGACCAAATCAGGTAGAACCAGAATACTTACAAGTCAGAGCTGACCAATCAGGTAGAACCAGAATACTTACAAGTCAGAGCTGACCAAATCAGGTGGAGCCAGAATACTTACAAGTCAGAGCTGACCAAATCAGGTGGAGCCAGAATACTTACAAGTCAGAGCTGACCAAATCAGGTGGAGCCAGAATACTTACAAGTCAGAGCTGACCAAATCAGGTAGAACCAGAATACTTACAAGTCAGAGCTGACCAAATCAGAGCAATATGACTTCTTCTGAATGCACAGACAGGATAACCCAGAGCACACTGACGAGTTCATTAGACCATGGCAAAGTTGTAACATTGGCAAGGCAAAGTTACCGAGTACTATCAAAACAAACAAGTAGGACCAAAGCATCCAGACAAGCTCAGAACACTAATGGTAACAGTTCACCTAGGGCAAGACCAGGTACATAAGTCAGAAAAAGGACAAGGTTAGAAAAGAGAATTATGTTTTAACTGCACACAGATAATAAAGTTACAAATGCAAGAGTGTAAAACACAGGTGAGGTCAGTCAAACTACACAGGTAAAAACAGAAACTAACCACATAAACCATGTCAAACCACACTGGTAAGAAAGCAAGTCAAATCATACAGCAATGTCAGTCAAGCACTTCAAGTAAGAAGACAAGTCAAACACATCGCAACATCAGTCATACTACACTGGTTAGATGTTGTGTCAACCACATTAGCAACTAAAGTCAAGCCACTTGGATAAGGAGGCGAGTCAAACCAAATAAACTATAGTCAAACCATACTGATAAGAAGATGAGTCAAACCACATAAGCAACTAAAGTCAAACCACTCGGATAAGAAGGCGAGTCAAAACCACTCAGGAAAGAAGAGGGGTCAAACCACACAGGCAATGTTTGTCATACCAACCACACAAGTTAGAAATTGGATCGAACCACATGAGCAATCAAAGTCAAACCACCCTGGTATGAAAAGAAGCCACACCACACAGACAACCACATAGGCGAGGTCATAACACACAGGGAATGACCCGGCAACATATGCAGCATAGACAAATCAACCAAAGGGCAGCACACCGAGGAAAGGGAACAAACCTCCTGAAGGCTGAATTCCTCGGTGAGGCACCAGCAGATGGCCGCCCTTGGTCCTGTCCTGCAGGAAGGTATATGCGTTGCTGCGCCGGAAGTAAGGTCTGGTCTTGGGCAGGAAGAAACGGTCGTGCAAGGCTGCTCGAGTCTCCTCTGTCACAATACACAGTTCACAACGAGTTCACATACTGGTAGTTGCCACTGATATACATCTACTATGATTTCAAGGAGTTCTATCATCGATCAAGGTTGCAGTGGTAAACTTATATACAAGAAGACAAAGCCACTGGATGTTCAAAGAGTCGTCATTAGCAGAAAGGCTGGCACCAGAGGAAACTTGACAGGGATACAACGTTAAATGACTACACAATTCCACTCAAAATACACTGGAGCCTCCCAACTCTGATATGATGATACTTTGCCTTCATGGGTTGGGGGTCAGTATAGGTTTACTGTGTCTCCCTATATGATTTGTAAGTGGTGAATGACTGGGGTCATCTTGACTTGATTTGAACTTACTCTAACCTGTTCTAGTGATTTTTGTGCACAATGGCCTTACATAGCCTACAAAGGCTGGTAGGCAATATAACTCACTCCTTCCCTCCCTCCTAACTCTGAGTCTCGGTTGTAGATATGAACACATTTGTTATTAATCAATAAACACAACTGTGAGACAGCCATTCAAAGCTAGATTATCAGTACAGGAACTTTCATTAAATCTTAGAGTGATTATCTAAAGCAGGTTGTTGTACACAAAACATCTGCTTCTCATTCACCTACAGAGGAAAGTATAACCAGTGTTTCAAATCAGACTGAATTTAGTTTATTCCAATGTGGAAAATGCTACATGTGTATACAAACTCTCTTATGATTGTGACCCTATTTTTTTTTGAAATATTAGAATTTTTGTTCAAAATCAGATCTTATGACACCAAAGATGTGTTTGTGCAGCCTATCACATTTCCTGGTCAACGCTCGAGTAACTATATATCCCTATTCTCTTTCTTCCTGAGGCAGAAACACTTTTAACTACAGTCGGCAGCTTCTCAGACAAAATTGAAATGAAACTTGGTGATGCATTACTGTGTTTTTTTATCTCAGGATCATGGAAACTAAATTATTTAACTAGCCATTCTAATAATACTGAATACCTTGCCCAGCAAACGAGGTGTCTGAATGCCAAAGAGTTTTAATGCAAACAGGATAGAAGATGGGCAAGGGTTCACACTAGTCCAACTAGGGTTCACACTAGACCAACTACGGTTCACACTAGTCTGCTCAGCTCCACTAGGCAAGCACATGGACAGGAAAGGGGGCAGCACTGCTCTCCTCACCAAGCTTGTCCTCAGCCACCCCTTTGGGGAAGGCCACGGAGATCAGGATGGGGAATGGACCCGGTTGGAAGTGGAAGATGGCAGGAGTATGAACTTTGTCTCCCTGAAAGGGACGGCACACTTGCTGTGGATGTTTGCAAGCAATCTGCATTCACATGGTGGAGGACATTTCTTATAAAGATTCAATAAGAATTGGAATTGCCTTCTTTGGGGTTTAACATTTCATTCAAACTTTTTAAAATGCTTTTAAAAAGTACAAGTGAAGGATGAGGCCTTTAAAATAGTACTTTACAAGTGCTTTTAAATGCTACCCTCACCCTCAACGTGGACGTTCCTCTAGACAAGTTCTAAGTAGAAGAAAGAGCACAAATCACAGGTGCATTTCAATTTCAGCTAATCTCTCTGTTATGACAAACAAATAAACAAAACAAATAAACAAAAATTATTATTCATTCAATACAGACTCTCGGTAGTAGCCTCAGTCGTGATTCAAGCATTGCAGCTTCCATGTCTGCCAAAACATTCTTCAGAACTTCAACCCCCATCTCAAGTACATGGGAAATAAGATATGGATGTGTTCTTTCTAGGATATGGCTGATTCCGTTGTTCACATGAGAGTTTAACTGAATTACAGTAAACTGAATGGGATTGAAAGGAATCAGACAGAAGTGAAGTGAACAGAAGTGAAGTGAACAGAAGTGAAGTGAACAGAAGTGAAGTGAACAGAAATGAACAGAAAAGAAGTGAACAGAAATGAACAGAAATGAAGTGAACAGCAGTGAAGTGAACTGGAGTGAAGTGAACAGAAAAAGAAAGCAGTGAAGAGAACTGAAGTGAATAAGAACTGCACATAACTAATCTTCATCAACCTGAAATAGAAATAAACACAATTATAGTGAACTGAATGGAACACAATGATCGGTTCCTGATCAGGAACCTAAACCCTGTAATAGTGAGCAGGAACTACATGCAGTGAACTGGAACACACATGATAGTGTGTGCGAGAAACATTGCCTTCCAGGTGTCTGACCTTGGCATGCTGTGTGATGCAGGACTGCAAGGCTGACAGCTGGTGGTGGATGGCATGAGACAGGGACTGGTGCAGACCCCACAGGGGCATGTCCTGAGTCATGGGACACATTATGTCCAATGGCAGCAGCATCGTCATGCCCTTGAAAGTCCCTGCCAGCACAAAGACAGGATGAGGTGCAAAGTGAAGTAATCCTGCCGTTCCAAAAGAAAACAGAAAAATGGTTCAAGTTTACTTTCATAATTGCATGGTATCACATTTTCAGACCGTAGTGACTATAAAAGGCCAGAACATGACAGTATATATAAGCATGAAGTAAAATCAATGCATCAAACACATTTATATTGAACACAAATGCCTGTTGTGAAATTTCTTGTTGATGACATCCAAGCATGATTGCTGCTTGGTTTGCCATTTCATTAAGATAATAGCTATCACACTAAGATCATTCACATAAATTGGCACAGGAATGTTCATTTAACATACAACAAGTCATTAAAATAATTTGTGTGTCCTTTACATCATACAGCTCAAATGATAAATGCTGCACATGATGCTGGTGAAACTTAAAGTCATCAATACTGCATTTGCAGCTCATCGGAATCGTACCCACAATCATCATCCTTGTCTGACACTCCTGGTCCTATAATAACACACACAACACTGTCACTGTAACCACTGAGGGGGTCTAGTCCCCTGGTGAGAGCACTCTCCCACTGGGACTTGCAGCTGGCGGTGGCAGCTTTCAAAGCTGTGGTGTATAGATCCAGGAGTTGAATCCCCAGGCAAGGACAGGTGCCTGGTTTCACTCCTGATAGGGAGAGCAAAGTCTTTTCCCACCCAGGAGTAAAACCTGGCACCTGTGAGGGCAGTGATGGCACTCTGGTGCAGTGGACCCTTGCATGCAGCCAGCACTGGGTTAGAATACTCCCCTGGGAGTGGAGATGACCCTAGTACCCGGCTGTGTTTTGTAATGTGCCTATTGCCATGTTTATGGTCAATGCCAATAATGGATTGATCAAATGGCCCTTTGATCAGGGGATAGAGAGTAAAGATGTTCGGGATCAAGATACGGTTCATGAGTTGCTACACAAAATCAATAATTTTATTTTCATGTGTGCAAAGCTGAGACTGTTACAGAGCTGACTAGATGTTCCCAAGTTGAAAAACCAACATGTTCAGTTTCATGTGTGCAAAGCTGAGACTGCTACAGAGCAGACAAGATGTACCTGAGTTACAGTGGACGACAGGTGCACAGGGAGGGGCTGTGTTGGTCCTCAGCTCACCAGCACTCAGCAGGCTGCAGTACTGGACTGGGATGGGAGCCTGCTGTGCAACAATGAAGCAATCAGTCAATCAACTGACCCATACTCTTACCTTTTTACAGACTGAGATAGATAACAGAGTACTATGTACTAACAGACATGAAACATGAAAAACAAAACACACACACACACACACACACACAAACACACACACAACCACACACACACACACACACACACACACACACACACACACACACACACACACACACATGCACAAAACCCATTTCGCCCCCCCAAAAAAGTTCAAATTATCTTTGAATATATTTCACTTCAGTTTGTGTCCTGACACTTACCATATCTTTGAAGGCAACCTTCTTCCGGCCACCAGAGAGTCCAAGGTCATTGTCCAGCATCTTCCTGCAGAGGTCAAGGCCAGTGTGGAGGGTGGGGTCTCCCATCAGCCCCTCCCCTGTCAGCCACAGCCCTGCCCCCTCCACCACCAGCACCCCCTGGCCTTGCTCCACCTGCTGGCCAAAGCGCTCCACCTCGCGCTCCACGCTCACGTCCCAAGAACCTGCATGGGAGTGGAGTGTAAAACTACATGCAAGGCAGTGATGTTACATCACTCACTCAGAATGGAGTCTCAGATCATGGCATCCTTTGGTCATTAGGGGATCTGATCCATCCTTTGTGAGTACCTTTCAACATACAAACAAATAACAGAAGGCCCCCAAAAGTGCAGTTAAAAACAGTACAGGCAATTTGATACTAGCATCATCTCCATTACCTAAGGAACTTTCCATTAATCTCTCTGATGCAACACAGGTTAATTCATGGTTGATGCATAAACTAAAATCAGAGACAAAATAATGAAATTATTGATGCCTTCATAATCTACACACAACAAATGAGGATTACAAGATAACCTCTTTTCACAGATAAAGGTATGTGCACTGTTGCACTTACAGTACGTCCCAGTCTGTAATGTATACTGACAAACAGTGGCTGCCTCACTGAAAATTTCCAGTCAAACTTGCTTTAACTCACTGATGTTGCATTGCTAGACAGCTTTCAAATTCAATGGACATATTTGGTGTTACTGCTACATCAGTGATAGGGCAAGAGTTTGATGTGACATTTCAAAATTTCTAGTGATGTCACAAATACACTGACCACACTCATTGTTAACTGTCCAGCGACACCATTTCAGTGAATTGATTGACTTGTTATTCTTCAAGATTAATTAAAGTCTTTAAAGAATTACATAGCTCTTCAATACAAAGAAGATGGCCAAAGAGATCCAAGATGGGAGGGGGAGAGAGGGAGAGGAATATACAAGTTTCATATATATGATACTCAAGTACACAATTTCCACAAGACAAAATTGTCATCATTGTAATTGCTCATAGATTACAGACACAACTGCGCCGTCATTTCCAATGTTTTCACTCATTACCCTCCCAACTTCAAAGCACTACAAGCATACATTACCCCACTCATTCTCCACCTTAATCACAACTGCTCAGAGATTATAACAAAACTGAACATGCTTTCCATACAGAACTTGTCCACTTATAACCTGCCCAACTTCAAAGCCTTTAAACTATGCATAACCTTGCTCATTCTCCACCTTCATCATAACGAATAATAGATTACAACATGACTAAACAGTGCTAAACGGTGGGGCTCTCTGGCCAAGTGGTTGGTGCACTGGACCTGCAGTTACTTGTAACTACTGGGTGCGGCAGTCGAAGCTTAAGGTTGCATCATTGAGCAAGATGCTTTAGTCCATTGCTACTCCCCACCCAGGAGTAAAACGGGTACCTGTGAGGGCTGAGCTGGAAAATTGTGAAAGCTCCCCACGGAGCTGAGATGTGATGGAACGATTAAAGTAGCCCGATGACCAGGGGGTAAAAGTGTGCGGTTTGCGCACCCATCAATGGGCGGAAAGTCACAATGTAAAATGGAGCACCTCTATGTTACTTCTAATCATTCAGGAAGTTTACCCTGATTACCGTCCCAGCTTCAGGTCACTACTTGCATGCATTACCTTGCTCATTCTCCACGGTGAGCATGAGAGGGATGCTGGCCTGCAGGTGTAGGAAGACCAAGTCTTCTAGGCTGTTTTCCTTCATTTTCACTGTCACAGGTCGCACTGGAGTCAGGCTGTCTGCCACACATATATTACTGACAGCCATGTTGGTCTGACTTTTGGCCATGTGACAAATCACCAGTCGACTCCCAACCACTTCCACCTGCAAACATGATGGAACATGGAAATTTATTGTTTGGCAAATCATTAAAAATGAAATAAATAGGTCTTGTTATGATAATTCAGCCGACCCTAAACTATTTTTTCAATCATGAAGAAAAAAAAGAAGGGAAGCCCCAGAATGGAACAGTTGTGGTTACAGTAACATGAGCAAAAAGAATTGGGTTAGTAGGTCAGCCTGAACTTTTTTCTTTTTCTTTTTTTCTTTTTAGGAGAGGCTATGTTGAATGTAAAACATTCTTTCTTTCACTGAAAACTCGTTTTAAACTTAAATTGTGGATTCCCTGAGTGCTCATTGGGCAGGGAAGATGAGACAGCACACAGTTCATTGCTTACCATCAATAAATATTTATCTTTTCTTTCTTTTTTTGCGTGATTGAAAAAGTTTTGGGCTGGCAGGAAAAAAGGGTTGGTTAGGTTACCACAAACACAACTATTTTTTAATTTGGCCTCAACAAGGTACTTAATGCTGTCCCATCTTCCCTGCCCTAGAAGCACAGAGAAACCCATTATTTAAGTTCAAAAAAGCATTTTCCGTTAATGAAAAGTTGGATAATACTCAATTTGGCTGGGCTCTTCTGAAATGAGAAAGAAAGAAGTTCAGGTCGATCTACGGACCCAATTTTATTTTTTGGGGGGCGGGGGTGCCTTATGAAGACAATTATTTAGTGTGTTAAACCTAGGCACGGAGTACACGTCCTCAACAGAAGGTGTCCATTGCTGTTGCATTTGCCAATGCCATGCCTGCCGATGACTCCCTCCCACGAGACATGGTCGGCGCCAACTCTGGCGTTAAGTCGCACACATACATACACACACACACACACACACACACACTGAGACACATGGACCAAAGTGACAAGAAAATAAAGTGTTTCAAACTTTCCTAATAATTGAAAGAAGAACTCTCACCAGAGCCTGTAGAGGAATCTTCCTTGAGAGAATCTCACAGGTTGCTTCGAGGGTCGGGGCACCATCGGCAGTCTTGGAGTCAGGGTCTGAGTGAAGCACCAAGCCACAGACCTTCGTGCCAGCAGGCAGCATCTTCTGGTAGACATGCACCTCCTCCTGGACAGCACTCTCACTGAGGCTGCTGGCCTGACACCGCCCCACTGCCTGGATGTTGAACTCCACATCCCGGGGGATGGAGTATCCCAGCATGAAGCCAACAAGGGGTCCATTGCTCTGCCAGCTATTCTTGTCAAGCAGCTGTGGAGAAACACAACATTTGTACCTCTTGGCACTGAGATTATTCCACAAGTAAAGATCTGATCTGGTGGCTCAGGTGTAAGAGAGTAGAACATGAGGAAGTCCAAGACCTAGATATGGGTGATAAGTTGCTGCTTAAAACCAATCCTGTCACCTTTAAGATTTGTTTCCAGTTGCAGTGCTATTGGATATACAGCTCCAAGATTTTTGTTGATATTCTCAGGGAATAATATCACAGAAGTTCGGCAAGTTACTGCAGTATTTTGAAACAACTTTCAGCAATAGATAATTATAACTATAAGCAATAAAAGGGGTATAGCGGAGCCAGACAGAGATGCATCAAAATCCATCTTGTCTAATAATTTTCTCTTCATTCGCCTCAGAACATGATGCAAAAAGAAAGCTCCATGTTGCATATTGGTGACGCAACCTGTATTTGTAACAAAGAAGCCTTGCATCCTCTAAAAACAGTTGCACACATTATACTTTTATATTAAAGATGACAAAAGCCTGGGAAAACTCCAAAACAAGCGTCCACTTCTGCTATTAGCCATGTCAAAATCTCTAAAGGAAATTTCCATGTCATTGTATCCTGAGCTCTCAGCTTTTTCATCGGGATGCATCATCTAACAAAAAATTGGATGTCAGCAGCCTGTACATGTAACGATCCTCTTTGTCCCAAAACTTAGGTACGTGAGAAAGTTGAAGAGAGAGCCACGCGCCGCGGTCGTGATAAGCTGTGACTGCGTTTTCGTCACGCGCTCAGTTCCTACCCAAGCGTTTTCGCGCTACACACCTCTATTTTTAGTCTCACGCGAATACGGTGTTTTTAGTGACGTAGTTAACATTTTTTCCAGCATGCCAGTGTAAATTTTAACCGTATCTGTTTTGTGAATGCTGAGAGACAAGTGCGCGAAGATTTTGCTCATCAAAACCCCCCCTAGTTCATCTCGAACGTGAGTACTGTTTTTATTCGGGTTGTTAAAATCACATAGAACAATCATTTTGCTACAAGTGTATGTAATTTGAAAGAAATATATGTTCTAGGAGAAAAATTAGTCGTCCTGAAAAAAGGTCGCCGATTTTCCTTTGACTGCCGAAAATCATCAAAATGGCTTCACTAGGCTGCCTAGTGAAGCCATTTTGATGATTTTCGGCAGTCAAAGGAAAATCGGCGACCTTTTTTCAGGACGACTAATTTTTCTCCTAGAACATATATTTCTTTCAAATTACATACACTTGTAGCAAAATGATTGTTCTATGTGATTTTAACAACCCGAATAAAAACAGTACTCACGTTCGAGATGAACTAGGGGGGGTTTAGGCAGATTCCAAGGTCTAAAATATTCCTCTATTGAGTATTACTTTTGTTATTAATGCATGGTATTATGTTATTATGTTTTATCTGTTTAATCAATAGTTCAGGTCATAAGCATTCCAAAGATATCATTGGTGTTCTTATATATTTGTAAAATAAAAAGTTATGAACGTTTTAGAGCTAGTTTGAGTATGAACGGCGGTAATTAATTGACTTTTTAATTAATTAGTAAAATTCAGATCTGTCTGTCAATTTTTTAAAAATCTTTTTAATCAATAGTTCCAGTCATAAGCAATCCAGAGATGTCATTGGTTTTCTTATAGCTTTAAAAATGAGAAAGTTATGCAGGATTTTAAGGTTCAGTGCATGCAATTTGATCACAAGTTTTCTGTTGTTTTTATAGTAAAACAAAGGGCCGAAATTTATTCAATTAAAAAATCATAACTTTTGAACAAATTAACTTACAGATCTCATATTTATACCACTGGAATGGTCTTTTTATTCTCTTTTCAATGATCTACATTTCATTAATATCATTTATGTTTCATTTTTTTCTCACGTACCTACAAAACTGACAACAAACGTTTTAAAAAACTGTTCGCATCAAACCCAATGCAGTTTGAAGCGTACGAGTCAAGACAATTGTTTAGTGTGATTATTACATAAAGCGTGGTTAGACTGATCAATTCCAGACGGTCCGTCTGCCTAGAACACATCTCCCACTCCTACTCCTACAGTCCTACTCCTAGCACTAGCAGACAGCAGCACATTCTAACTCATATGGCAGCATGCCAAGAATGACAGTTACAGGCAGTCTTAAATATGATGGTATCCAACATAATCAAATGAAGCATAATAGAGTATGAACCATTCTTCAGGACTCTTGATGACGAGTTTACCTCCAAAACAGGGCGAGAAATGTTGACTATCACGTCGTCCCCGCCGCTTTCGGCCATGATGCCACTATTCGTATCAATTAATGTCGTAAAAGCTAAATGTTTTCAGACTCATCGACAACGTTTGCCTTGTGGTGATGATAATGTATAGTATTATTGAATGCGATGCGTGTTGTGAAATCACGTTTCATAGTTTTAATTACTTATCGACACATGAAAAGCAAAATATTGCCATCATGTAAATATCACGTGACGTATCACATGCCTTGGAAAATGGAAGATCTAGCAGGTGGTCTTTGACAACACAGAACATAAGCCGCGGGTTATCCTAAGTATGTGACCTCCTTTTCTCATTAACTGTCCACATATATCGTCGACATGACTCCGGAAATCCTGAAGGTGATTGTGCTGCTGGTTTTGTTCTTTACGACGTTTTTGCTGGGTGTTATCCCCATCAGAGTCTTCGAAAAGTTGCGGGAGCGTGCACGAACGCGGAGTACCAGTCTCGTTGCATTTTCTGATGGACGACCCCGGGATGCCCGCAAACCAGTGTACATGCGTGTGATGAGTCTCATGAGCTGCTACGCTGCTGGAGTCTTTCTGGCGACATGCATCCTGGACTTGCTCCCAGACGTGCGCCACCAACTCATCCGCGTCCTTTTCAGCATGTCCATCTTCACTGGTTTTCCAGTCGCCGAATTCGTCACATCTTTCGGATTTTTTGTTCTCCTCATCGTTGAACAGTTTGTGTTGATGATCAAAGAGACACAGATGCGAAGGAATGGCGAGCAAAGGCCTCTGCTGTCAGGCCGCAACAATGACGACGAGGACAAGAAAAGTTTAACTGAGTCAATATCAGGCATTAGCGACAGGCCTATTACACCCGATGGAGATATTAAAGATCACCATCACCATCACCATCACGGCATGGAGGAAGATGATGAGCACCACCACTCAGTCCTTAGGTCTCTTGTGCTCCTTCTGGCACTGTCCCTTCATTCCGTTTTTGAGGGGTTGGCTGTTGGACTCCAGAGAGAAGCACAACAAGTTCTCCAGATATTTGCAGCACTCGTCCTCCACAAGAGCATTCTCAGCTTCAGTCTGGGCATGAATCTTGTTCAGAGCCAACTAAAGCCCAGAGCAATTATTCAGGCCATCTTTATTTTCTCAATTACTTCGCCCATTGGCATTAGTATTGGCATCGGCATTGTTGATCTCTGGGACTCAATATGGTCGAGTCTTATACAAGGCATCCTGCAGGGTTTGGCTTGTGGAACATTTCTCTATGTGACTTTCTTCGAGGTGCTGCCTCATGAGTTCAATACCCGAGATGACAGGATTCTGAAGCTGTTGTTCCTCTTGCTTGGATACATCACAATTACGGGAATTATGTTCCTGGACTCAAACATTGGCAAGCCATTCTGTGCTGTTGCAAGTGTCCCAGAACCATAATCTGTGAGGAGCTTTTTGATAGTGTTCAAGTGTGAAATGTTGCTCACAGTTACCTGTTAATTTTCCTGTTTGCAGTTCCATGAGAATGGTATCATTAAATAGAGTTTATCAATTTGTGCACTAACACATGTTGTTAAAAGAATTTAATTGGTTTGATATCAAATGTTTTGTGTGGGGTTTTTTCTCTTGCAAATTCATTAAACCTAAAGATCTGGTTAAACAGGCCTCTGATCTTCCTTCTAGGGATAATCTGTAGTGTCCCACAGCTGCTACACATTGGTGTTCAGGTGTTCATTTGTCAAATTACTTGGTGAAAGTGTCAAGCTTTTGAATAGTGTTTAATTGCTCATCTGAATTTTAAACTTGTCTGAGTAGAGTGAATGCACAATGAAAGCATGTGGAACAATTTTACTTCAGAAGATTTGATATACTTTCACAGTATATCACCATGCCCCGCATTTCACAAATCACATGCTCACACATGGGTAGAATCTTGAAAAAAATGTTCATCTTTAATTTCATTTATCACATTTTTAGTCCCATGTCTTGTTGATTCCTGCAATTTATAGGCCTGGAAGTTTGCATGTTGAGCTGTTTGGAATGCACTCAACATGTGCAAGTTGCTGGACCATCAAATTATAATTATGTTTATTCTGTCTCAGCATGGAATTAGTTGACTGAATTGAGAGGACAAAGTGCATCGCCCATTTCATGGAAACATCAGATGTGAAATTTTTCAGAGAAAGATCAAGGCACCAACAGCTGTGAAGGTTGGATCTTGGCAGTAATTGTTATTGTGATCAGGTGCAGTTTAAAAACTGAAATAATCTTTTTATGCACCATATTAAAATAATCATTTAGTATTGCCTGCTTTTGTTCATTTTGCAGTGCTTTGTTGAACAAAGAGAATCTATTGATTCTTCTCTCAGAATTCAAGAATTGTCATCTCATAATGATCAAGTAATCCACGAAAAAAGAAATAGTATCATATCCTGAGAAATGAAGTGCTATCCTGTTGTTTGTTTGTTTGTTTGTTTATATCTTAAGGTGGCAGTTGTAGATTCAGACACATAGAGAAGAGTCAGAGAGAACTTTAGTCATGGTTCAATGGTTAGAAGTGTGATATCTGCGGGGGCTGTCAGAAATGAGTCACAGACTGACAATTCATGCATATTGATGAAGGAGAAATCAAGTGCTTCCAGTATGATGCTGCATTCATTTACCTAAAGGTTAAATGGAACTGACAAGTGCCTTTCTTTTCTTCTCTGCTCATGTACAATATGTGACCAGCCACGTCAAAACCAGTGCTAAGTCATTTTTTGGACAAAATAGGGTTTTAATATTTTTGAATTCTGCATTCATTTCTGTTTGTTTTGATGTAAGAATGAACAGTGTGAGTTAATTAGAATAGGAGTTACAGGCATTTCAAGTTGGGTACTGAAGCAGCGGTCATTTTGAAAAAACGGCCTCAGAAGATTTGTAAACCCTCTTCAGACATTAAACACCTTACCAACGGTATTTCAAACTCCGTTTCCAAAAATAGCTGACCTTATTTTTCTTCGACATCCACAGAGCGGGAACGCCGAGAGAGCGGCCTTTCTAACGGTATATAACATGAAGATGTTCTACAAGGGTTTAGGTATGTTTATTGCGGCTAAAATGAGGCAATTAACGCTAATTACAGGGAGCTTTTGAAACAATACATAACACAAAAGTCTTTATTTTATCATCAAAATATATTTTTTCAAAATGTTTCCTTTGCTGGCATGATAGTTTGAACCATGTAGAATCTATTTTTATCAAAAAGTGAAAATCACCCAGATTAACCCTCCCTGCCTTTTCTCAGACTTAGCGCAAAATAGGGCCGCGCGACTTAGCACTGGTTTTGTCGTGGCTGGTCACATATATGAATGCAGTATCGTTGATTTCAAGAGAAATGTGAAGGAAAAAAAAACCACAGATGTTTATTTCTGTATTATTTTATTTTTTATCTTTTATGAAAGGAGCAAGGTGCACTTTGTTTTTTAATGTGATGCGTGATCGTTACAGCAGATAACTTTTCATCGGAATTCATTAAGAGCACTAGTTATGGTGCAGACATGATACATATATTTAAAATATGCAAATGAATCTTGATATCCTAGAGCATTTGAAAGTACTTTTTTCACCCATAAGTTTCAAATGATTTGTTAGGATGATAAAGGCGTGTCAACACATGAATTAGATAAACTGTTTCTTTGTTAAACTGTTGGAGTGCTTTCAATATCACTTGTAATCCCACATTTGCCTGCCTTTTTTGCACAACTTGTCAAAGCTCAGTAGTGAATAAAAACAAAAAGTGATATATTTTATGAGAACCAGGATTTATTTTTTGTAGTGTCAGTTTATTTTCTGGTTATGCAGGCATGATCAAAATAGGAGATACATAATGATAAATGGAACTATGAAATCCTGGTCTGTGTAAAGGTATGGGTTTTTGTCCTTATATTTTGATTGATTTATCATGATAAAACAGGCTCAACCATTTAAATGAATGTGACAAAATGTTAAATGTTTTATGTACACTTGCTGTTCCACATCTGGCTACCCTCTTCGGGGAAACTGTCCTGGTGATCTAATATATGTTCCACCATTTGATATGATGGTAGGGGAGATGCTAACAGGTTTTGCTTGCAGTCTATGTTGAAACACATGTCACTTTTCTGACAGATCTCTTCCTGAGATAGAATCTGGATCCATTTGATATTACACTTCTCACAAACAATACCATAGTCATTATGCCACTTATACTAAAATTTTATCTGAGCTTATCATTCAAGTATTGAAATGATTGAGGTTATGTGACCTCATTAGCTGATGTGAGGCTGGGTGTGACACTGTCTGTGAACTTTGCCACAGCCTGGTGACCTAGTACTGACAGGACCTCCTTGCACAGAGTTTGAATCACATGGAGGGATGCCAAGTGAGGGTGTTTGGTTTCCATGTGTGACTCTAATGACAGGGTGATGTGATGTGTCATGTGATATGGAGTGATATTTAGAATGATTACAGAAAAAGATCTTGATATATTGTTTATATGCTTGTTTGTTTGCCTATTGGCTGTTATGTCTGGTTGTGATTGTTACTGACTATTGTTTGTATTACTTGTAAAACATGATCATGCAACAAAAAGGTACAGTTGCTGTTAGAAATTTTGATTAATTGACATTGAGATCAATATAGGTCTTGTATACCGTTTTGGGATTTTATCACTTTGGTATAGTTCAGGATCCACTGGGCATTATGCTGGTAATTATTCAAGATTTAAATGTTTTATACTACTTTTCAACACCTATGTATGAACAAAAAAATTTGTGTAAGAAAGGAGACATCATCTTCCATTCATTATAATGACTGTGTCTGGTTCAACCCCAGCGTCACGTTTTCCCCTCACAATTGTCTACTAGTTGGAGTTGGACGAAGAGTGTGACCCTGTCTATTGCTATCTCATTGATAGAAATTCAATGCATGTAGTAGTGGAGACACCCTCCTCATTGTGGATGTAGTATAGATTAACATGGTGATGTTCTTGCTTGATATAATCTGTGACAACTGGTCATACACCTCCTAAACAATGGCATTGAGTCAAGTTGTCCTGACTGTTTCAATACAGATGCCAAATGGCTATTGTCTACGTGTGTTACGACCAGCCTAGAACACCCTCGCACTCATGCTAGTATGCATACGAGTCTCCCCCTCTCCTCCCCAATCTTTTTCACGTCTTATGCACTTCTTCACCTGAGACCCTCGGTACCCCGCCCAACACGCCCCGCCGCCCCCGTCCTCCCCACACCCCGCCCCCCTCCCCCTGCATTACATAAAATATGTGCCAATGCATTTCGATCAGTCAACACCTTCGTCCTCTGCGGTTTGAATGATTGTTTTATCGTAGTGCTCCTTGGTAGTGTGAATGGCATTTCATCTGAAACGGAAAGGGGATCTTCAACTTCTATCCTCCTCCTCCTCCCCTCCCCACTCCCCCTCCCCCTCCCATCCTCCTCCATCCTCCTCCTCCCCCTCCTAACCCCTCTACTGACCCCCTAGTGCTCCCATCTCCCCTGGCCCTCCTCTCCCCTCCTCCTGTCTCCATTGCTTCCCTCTCCTCCTCATCATCATCATCATTATCATCATCGTATGTATTTCTGTCCCCTTTTATTTTCATTGGAAATTTTTGGGGGGAATTTCCCCCCCAGGCACCACTGTGCAGTGCCCGATGGCGGCTGTATTCCTCAGCAGAGAAGGCAGTGTGGGTCAAGTACCTTGCCCCAAAATGCAACTCTGAAATCCATGCAGCTTTGAACACTGCATCCATCAGCCTCAAGAAGAATCCAGAGCAAATGGAGAGAGCAGGCAGGGAAATTACAGCAAAATGGAATGGAATGGAGAAACAGCGTAGTGTACTGTATTACAGTCTTCAGCGTAGTGTACTGTATTGCAGTCTTCAGTGTAGTGTACTGTATTACAGTCTTCAGCGTAGTATACTGTATTACAGTCTTCAGCGTAGTGTACTGTATTACAGTCTTCAGTGTAGTGTACTGTATTACAGTCTTCAGTGTAGTGTACTGTATTACAGTCTTCAGCGTAGTGTACTGTATTACAGTCTTCAGTGTAGTGTACTGTATTACAGTCTTCAGTGTACTGTGTAGTGTACTGTTTTACAGTCTTCAGCGTAGTGTACTGTTTTACAGTCTTCAGCGTAGTGTACTGTATTACAGTCTTCAGCGTAGTGTACTGTATTACAGTCTTCAGCATAGTGTACTGTATTACAGTCTTCAGCATAGTGTACTGTATTACAGTCTTCAGCGTAGTGTACTGTATTACAGTCTTCAGCATAGTGTACTGTATTACAGTCTTCAGCGAAGTGTACTGTTTTACAGTCTTCAGCATAGTGTACTGTTTTACAGTCTTCAGCGTAGTGTACTGTATTACAGTCTTCAGTGTAGTGTACTGTATTACAGTCTTCAGTGTAGTGTACTGTATTACAGTCTTCAGCGTAGTGTACTGTATTACAGTCTTCAGCATAGTGTACTGTATTACAGTCTTCAGCGTAGTGTACTGTATTACAGTCTTCAGCGTAGTGTACTGTTTTACAGTCTTCAGCGTAGTGTACTGTATTACAGTCTTCAGCATAGTGTACTGTTTTGCAGTCTTCTCATTTCTGTCATGCACGTTTTACAATGGCTCAGATGTGAGAAACCCTGTATGGGTAAGTTGTTTTCACTGCAGGCCATGAGATTATTGATGGCAAGAGAGTTTTGACCTGTACAAGCCTGGACATCAATATCTACAGCCACAGGACAACAAGGGAAGCCAGGAACTCCAGTGAGGCTAGGCAGGATACGCTTGGGGCTACACATGTGAGTAATGAAGCTGGGCAGAGGCTGTCCCACAGAGAACAGTCAGGCATACCAACATCTCGCACTCCTGTTCGCATTCTCCCTGCTAACTATCCTTTCACAAACTTGCTGTGCAAATGTTGCCATTTTCTGCAAACAGCATAAGTTTCTTTTGTGCAATTAAAACTTGTGGACTTTCTTCAGAGAGCAGTTTGTTAGATCACTTCAAATGCACTTGCATTTCGAGACGAGTGCAAATCAAAATCATTTGACCTCTGACTAAAATGTTTGGATAAATCAGAAAGATCATGCATGGACACGTGGTACTGATGTACTTCAGTGATGACAATGCATTTCCTCTGTGGACACAAACTGGAACAACAGAACAAGTCCATAGCACAAGCTCACAGGTTTTTAGGTCAACCAGATAGGTGAATGTAAGTATCAACATCAAGAGATACATATTTTGTTTGCTGCCTCAGCTAATATCCAAGAGCATATGAATGCCCGACATACACTAGTTCATATGGTCAAAATGAAGTTTTTTACTCAATGGCAACTGACTGATGACTAAATCTTAACTCCAGAGACAGCTGTTGGAAGGAGGTGGTCAATATTTGTCACATGCCCCCATATTGACTACAAGCATCAGCTGACTCTGAGCTAGTGTATACTGAATCTAGACTGAGGTGATGCATGTTTCTTTTCACATCTGCCCCCCTATCCCTCCCTCCACTCCCTACAGCTCCACCTATGTGCACCAATTGAAGGTACCCTGTGTTTTAGTGCTGACATCACTGCTGGTTTAGGCCGTCATCACATGCATCCTTTGACTCACATGGGTGATTCACCTTGTATAGATTTAGTGGCAAATTGCATCTTTCTAAAAGAAAGTCCATAAAATTTACATCAAGTGCTTTTTTCATGAAGAAACATGAACATGTTTTTTCACTCTGAAGGATCTGGCTATCCATAACTTTGAAATGAAAATTGTAGTCAAGAAAAGAGCATACCTAAGACGCACCTGATGTTTTGAGTACAAGAAGATGTTAGCAATAAATATCTCATTTGATACTAGCACAGCAAAGTGGTGAAAAGTACACATATATCATTATATGATTATGATGTTTATGTGGTTATTTGTTTTTACAATTCTAGGTAAAAGATATACA
>JAWQFJ010002353.1:0-5000 GCA_034096865.1 Theodoxus fluviatilis
TGTTCCTTCCGTAGACACCTCCCTGGGTTTGGTGTAGAATCGACCGCCAACAAAATAGCCTATCATCCCTTCCTGTTTGGCCTGCTGGATCATGTCTCGTTGTCTTCCAGTCAGATCGTTGGCAACGCCATACCCACATTCTCTCAGATGCTCCCTGGCCCCAAGTATGGCCAACTTGTCCGCCATTCGGAGGAACTGGACGATGAGTGGTCTGTGTCTTCGTTCTGTCTTCTTGCCTACCCTGTGTGTATATGCAATATTGTTGTCAGAGAAACGATGAGGGCATACTTCGTTGAAAATGTCAATGATTTTCTTCTGTCGTGTGTCGTTTCTTTCGTTCTCCAGTTCAGTCACTCCATAGACAACTATATTGTGGCGCCTATCTTTCCTGTCCCTTTCCTCCAGTCTTGTCTCCAGCTCTTCAAGCTTATTGCCGGCGTCTTGCGATGATGCGCTGAGATCTTCGACTTCATGGTCTAGCTGTGTTATTTTTTCTTGCATCGCTAGCACGTCAGCTTCGAGCCTGTCCAGCTTTGTTGACACACCTTGAATGGCGGACATTATAATCATAGTTTGTTCTGTGATCTTCTTTTCAATGCTTTCTTTGTCCATTTCCATGCCGCGTCTGATGTCTTCCTTCAGGGCCTGCAACTCCTCACTAGATGCCGTTTTTTCATCTGGGCCTGGATTCAGTTCAACCGTGCCTGATTCAAACAGCAAGCTCCTCAAGTCAACGTCGTATCCTGTGTACGTCGGTATTTTGAATAACGGAGAGCACAAGTTGGCATCGCATCCCATGTACGTGGATGATCTGAATGGCTCCGTAGGGTTCAAGTGTACATTCGAACTCCTCCGAGTGAGCGCTTGAGCAATACCGCACGCGTAGTCAGAGCAGGCTAACCTCCCACCTGTTGTAGAGCCACAGAGGTAAGCTCCGCTCAGTACTGCGATAGCGCCTAGCATCCCGATCGCAAAATGCACGCAAAGGGCTATATATAGCCAATTTCCTGGGCTGGTGAATGATGTGTGATCACTCCTTCGTCGAATTGCGTGCCCTGCGTGCAGGCCTATTCTTAGCCTGTACGTTTCAATGCTGACACCCATGGCCTGCACATGCAATGCAAAGCTCAAACAAGAGTTCAACGGGCTCGTCGATAGATTCAACGGAAATGTTTTTTTTCTTTTTTCCCCCTTTTTAACAGCAATCCAAATGAAAAAGGTGGATAGTCATAGATAGTTGAAGGTCACCTCCCACAGCATGCAACCAATGCGCAATAAACGAATGGCGATTGTGTGTCTACTGAGACTTCTTATGCAGTCACTTCAGTGCCGTTTCATGCAGTAATCCAATAAGAAACCGTACGGCCCCCTTTTTTTTTTTTTTTTTTTTTTTTTTTTTTTTTTTTTTTTTAAAAAAAATTTTTTTTTTTTTTTTTTTTTTTTTTTAAAGCCGGCCCCTGTTTGGGGAAAAAAAAAAAAAACAAAAAAAAAAACAAAAAAAAGCATGTCTCCGCGCACCTGCACTCCCGTATCCGTCTTGTCAGGTTCGTAGACTCTTCCATAGCAGTGGCCAGCCCGTTATCAAGAGTAATGGAGAGGCAACAGAGGCGCCACTGTCACATATTGGAGCAGCAATGAGAAAAGGGAGAAATTCCAAATAAACTACTCACTCCTGTATCCGGCCACTTCTACATAATCAGCAATCCATTTCTGGCTTCGTCCAGCCCGCTGTGCAATCTGGCAGTGGCGGTCATTTCCAAGAGTGTTTGTTTGGTCACAGATGCGTCCTGTCTCTGCCCGGTTTGATTTGTCTGTGCGAGTAGCAAAGGAAGGCATCTTAATTATAGCAGCAGCACCCCCCCCCCCCCCCCGCCTCCCTCCCCAGCTACCTTGGGCTTGCCAAGTAGAGTGTGCTTATACCAAGTGGAGAGTAGTACAGCATCTGGGCCCAGCATCTTTTAGCCCCCCCCCCCCCCCCCCCCCCCCCCCCCTCCTTCCCAAGCTTTTTACTAACTATACTGTCTCTGCTACCAAGCAAAGTGTGCCGATATCCGATGAGGTGGGAAGTAGATCAACATATTTGAGCAACCACCCCCCCCCCCCCTCCCTCCTTCCCCCAAAAACCCGCTGCCACGGAGGTTTTTTTTTTTTTTTTTTTTTTGGGGGGGGGGTGCTCGAGCACCCCCAGCACCCCCCCTAGATCCGGCCCTGCGATGATTGATGATGGAGAACTTGACAGCAGTTCTGATCACTTTGGCAATCAGAGGTCTCGCCTTGCCTCGGACTCTCTTTCCTATTCTGTGTGCACGGACGATATCAGTCACCTGCAGTGGAGCCGTCAGCACGAGATTCACGATTTCGATGAACTTGCTTTCGCTGTCCTCACGCTCCTCGCCTTCACCTTCGGGGACTCCGTGCAGAATGACATTGTCGCGCCTGTCTCTGATTTCACGTTCTTCGAACTGATCTTCCAGATTTTGAAACGCGTTCGAGAGCAAGTCAATCTGAATTTCTTGTTCGCTGATTTGGTTCTGGATAGCACTCAGATCCTTTTCTATGTTCGCTAATTTTTCATTCATGCTACCAATATCCTTCCGCAACCCAAGAATCTCAGACTTCATTCCTGCTTCCATCTCATTCATCCGTTGCACCAGCCTCTCCCCCAGTGCGTCAACAACTTTGCTAACATCTTCTAATTCGCAAGGTCCCGGGTTCTGTTCGATGTCGTTGCATTGCAGTAGAATGTTTCTCTGATGCACAACGTATCACACAGAAGTTCCACTTTCAATGCATGGTATCACACCAAGATTTCCACCCATCATTCAAACAGCAAGACTCATAACACACGTGGAGGTGAGAATGGCCTGCCAGGCAAGCCCGTACACCCACAGTGAGCAGACAAAAAGGTGCAAATCATCATTCTAGCTGAGAAGTCAGTGAAAGGGTCCCATCTAGAAACAGGGTTGTACGGCAGGACATTCTGGCGAACACAGCGCGGTCGCCGCAGCAAAGATTATAGGTTACACAAAGATAGTTCATTAGCTAATTGTTATGAGGATCGAGACACGTTGCGCCCCAAGCGGCCAGGACTATAGGGAAGTAATCACACTGCTTAGATACATGTAAAAAGTGCTTGTTTGTCGACGCGTTTCTGATGCATTCCGATCATGTTTGTGAATACATTTACGGTGTAATGTGTAATAAAATGATTTGCTGCAATAATGGGGGTGTTTTGGCTTTGTTTTTTGTAGCAGGCGTTGTGAAATCGAAATATTTGGTTCATAGAAATGGATGCTTCTGCGCATGCGCGTGAGCCTATAGTCCGTTTCAACATTGCACATTTAAAATGACGGACATAGTCTCGCTTCGCGCAGAAAAAGCTGAATTTGGGGACACTAGAAACCCCATCCAAAGAAAATGTAAGCCATGAACAGCATTAATTTATCAAAGCTGTATGTTGATTGCATCATTAGGTCGTTAAAGCGCTTATCTTTTACAAATGGAAATGCAGGTCATCTACACGCCGATCTTCCAAGTTCGCGCACGTCTATTTATAGCTGACGCGCGGAATACATTGTTGTTATATCGCAACGAAATCCACTGACAGGTGCTTTCGCGTGAAGGTGCATTGACCCGCATTTCCAATTTTGCAATGCACGACCTATTCATGCATTCAACATTCCTCCTCCTCCTCCTCCTCCTCCTCCTCCTCCTCCCCCTCCCCCTCCCCTCCCTCCTCCTCCTCCCCCTCCTCCTCCCCCTCCCCCTCCTCGTCCCCCTCCCATTCCTCCTCCCCTCCTCCTCCCCCCCCCCTTCCTCCCCCTCCTCCTCCCCCTCCCCTCCTCCTCCCCTCCTCCTCCCCTCTTCCCCTCTTCTCCTCCTCCTCCTCCCCTCTCCCCTCCTCCTCCCCCTCCCCCCCTCCATCCCCACCCTCCATCCCCACCCTCCATCCCCTCCCTCCATCCCCACCCTCCCTCCCCTCCCTCCATCCCCTCCCTCCATCCCCACCCACCCATCCCCACCCACCATCCCCACCCTCCATCCCCACCCTCCATCCCCACCCTCCATCCCCACCCGGTTCCGGAGGGGGAGGAGGAGGGGAAGAGGGGGAGGGGAGGGGGAGGAGGAGGGGGAGGGGGAGGAGGAGGGGAGGAGGAATGGGAGGGGGACGAGGAGGGGGAGGGGGAGGAGGAGGGGGAGGAGGAGGAGGGAGAGGAGGGGGAGGGGGAGGAGGAGGAGGAGGAGGAGGAGGAATGTTGAATGCATGAATAGGTCGTGCATTGCAAAATTGGAAATGCGGGTCAATGCACCTTCACGCGAAAGCACCTGTCAGTGGATTTCGTTGCGATATAACAACAATGTATTCCGCGCGTCAGCTATAAATAGACGTGCGCGAACTTGGAAGATCGGCGTGTAGATGACCTGCATTTCCATTTGTAAAAGATAAGCGCTTTAACGACCTAATGATGCAATCAACATACAGCTTTGATAAATTAATGCTGTTCATGGCTTACATTTTCTTTGGATGGGGTTTCTAGTGTCCCCAAATTCAGCTTTTTCTGCGCGAAGCGAGACTATGTCCGTCATTTTAAATGTGCAATGTTGAAACGGACTATAGGCTCACGCGCATGCGCAGAAGCATCCATTTCTATGAACCAAATATTTCGATTTCACAACGCCTGCTACAAAAAAAACAAACAAAGCCAAAACACCCCCATTATTGCAGCAAATCATTTTATTACACATTACACCGTAAATGTATTCACAAACATGATCGGAATGCATCAGAAACGCGTCGACAAACAAGCACTTTTTACATGTATCTAAGCAGTGTGATTACTTCCCCATAGTCCTGGCCGCTTGGGGCGCTGCGTTCCGAGCGTCTTGTAACTTTTAAGAGCAAAAGCTCGGCATGAGCTATCTTTGTGTAACCTATAATCTTTGGCCGCAGGTAGCATTCAGTGTCAACACCCATTGTTGGGCCAATGTGCTCTAGTATG
>JAWQFJ010002353.1:12500-22500 GCA_034096865.1 Theodoxus fluviatilis
GGCAGACGGCTGGTATGGCAGTTGGGCGAAACTGCTTGCTCCTGTTGCTAAGACGCTGCCTTCCAACACTATCACGCAAGGCGAGAGACCGCTATTCGCCGGCCTCCATCGACCGAACCAGAATAACTCGGCGTTGGTCTTCGCCGATGACCGAAGTGTGTCCCATGCATCCTTTTGTGTGTTTATTTTTGCTGACTTGTAGGCGTGGAGTGGCTGTGCTTGAAGCCTAAGCGAATCGATATGGACCGTTCCTGCCCAAGAAGGGAGCGAAAGCGAGGAGAGCCGACTCGCTGCCAATAGCTTGCTCGTTTCCTTTACCCCCACGGTGCTCTACTTTGTGCGAAATCGCCACTCGTTCCAAACGCTGCCGTTTCCTTCGTCCTGTCATAGATTGTCTAGTATAATCTATGGTCCTGTGGAACACGCTGCAGTTCCGATTCGCCGAGATTTACACTCCCTGTTTCCCGCTGTTTGAATGATCGTTCTCTGTAAATGTGACTATTTCTGTCTCGACCAAGCTTGCCGTTTCAGTACGTATCATTCGGATTCTGCTTCCCTGGGGCAGTGGAGAAAGCGACTTTTCGTACATATTTCACACACCAGCTCTGTATTCGTGACCAATCTCCCCTTTCTTCTCTGGGTATAGACGTCTTTCCCCTGTGTTCGTGTTCTATACCCTCCTTTCATCCTAATACCTTGGGTTCTTTCGTCTGTGCTTATGGCTCGTAAATCTCTTATAAAAGGCCCGCTGGCTGGGAGAGCACGTTATAATGGTTGTTGCTCGAGGGCCGGCTGTGTGAGTGCTACTGGAGTAGTTTCAAGAGTACAAGGACCACAGCATTCCATAGGTCCAGGAAGGCTCTTTATGAAACAGGTCGTCCCCGTGTGTGCTTCAAGACTCCTGCTACTCTTAAGTCAGTTTGCTCATGTTCACTCTTGTGCTGTTGTTCCTTTGCTCTTCCTTTCTATTAAAAAAAACAAACTCTAAGCTCGGGGTATTGTGCTCCACGACACATATTGTCGTGTATGTCGACCCCTTCATGTTCTAGTTTTTTCATAGCTGTTTTCTCCATTTCTGCCACACACGCAAGAACACACACACACGCACGCACGCATGCACACACACACACACACACACACACACACACACACACACACACACACACACACACACACACACACACACACACACACACACACACACACAAACACACACCTCTTGTTTTATCACATAGTCTCTTCTGGATCTCAGGTAAAAGAGATAGTCGTGTCCTAAACCGCGAGTCCTTCTTGTATTCACTTCCTGTTTCTGTTGACGTTCTATCCCGTCATCTTCCTCCTTCGCCTGAATCTTCCTCCTTCGCCCGAATCTTCCTCTGACCCCTTTTTGAGTTACTCTCTCTGCCCCCCCCCCCCCCCTCCCCCTCCGTGTTCGTTATTCTTTTTCATTATACTGTATCTCAGCATGCTCATTCTTGCGGATCATTTCTTATGTCGATCTTCTTCTCACTTCACCTGATCCTTATTTCGTTTCGTCTGTTCCTCTTCCTCCCACTTTTCCTCGTCTAGTTCTTTTTCTGTTATTTTCTGCCCCTTTCATTCTCAAGACAATTAGTGTATCGCCTGTTTCCTGCTACTCTTGTTTCTCCTCCTTTTGCTCTTTTTCCGGGACCATCTGCTCCTCCTCCTGTTTCTGTTCTTTATTCTTGTCCACCACTTCCTGCTTCTCCTCCCTTGTTCCTCCTCCTCCTTCACATGCTTCTACTCCTCCTCCTGCTTCCCCTTCTCCCGCTTTCTCTGCTCTTGTTCCTCCTGCTCACGCTCCTCCTTCTCCTGCTCATGCTGCTCTTCTGCCATTTCTCTTATTCCCTGCACCTCCTCCTCTTCCTCCTCCTTCTCCCCCATCCCCCCTCCCTCCTCCTCCTCCCACTCCTCCTCCTCCCACTCCTCCTCCTCCTCCTCCTCCTCCTCCTCCTCCTCCTCCTCCTCCTCCTCCTCCTCCTCCTCCTCCTCCTCCTCCTCCTCCTCCTCCTCCTCCTCCCCTTCCTCCTCCTCCTCCTCCTCCTCCTCCTCCTCCCTCCTCCTCCTCCTCCTCCTCCTCCTCCTCCTCCTCCTCCTCCTCCTCCTCCTCCTCCCCTTCCTCCTCCTCCCCTTCCTCCTCCTCCTCTCTCCTTCTCCTCCCTCCTTCTCCTCCCTCCTCCTCCCTCCTCCCTCCTCCTCTTCCTCCTCCTCTTCCTCCTCCTCCTCCTCCTCCTCCTCCTCCTCCTCCTCCTCCTCCTCCTCCTCCTCCTCCTCCTCCTCCTTCTCCTTCTCCTTCTCCTTCTCCCCCCTCCTCCCCCTCCTCCCCCTCCCCCCCCCCTCCTCCTCCTCCTTTTCCTCCTCTTCCTCCTCCTCCTTTTCCTCCTCCTCCTGTTGCCTCTGCTCGTGCAGGTTCTTCGCCTGTTACCTTTCCTTCCTCTGCTCTCCTTTCTTTACCTCCACGCTTCGAGGAAGTCCAAACATACTTGTACTTCCCTGAGTGGCTGTGGAGGTCTGACTTTACTGAAGCAGCTCGATCCGTAGAGCGGCTTGTATGTTTCCAGAGGATGTCACAGGTCGAATCAATCGAGCGGGTAAACGTCTATAGGGAGCCTCATTACCGGGTGATCTGTCAAGGAATTTCTTCGCCTGCCTCAGAGGTGTGACTTTTTGACTGATCACAGGCCAAAAGGAACCTGGGGAGGGGAAAAAGGGGGGGAGGGGGGGAGGAGTGGGCGGATGGTTGAGTAGTGAAAGTGGGGAGTGGGAAGAGGGAGGGTGGGTGGGGAGGGAGGGATGTAGGAGGGGGTGGGAGGATGAAGGTGGGGTTGGGGAAGAGAGTAGAAGGTGGAGGAGGAGGTAATGGACGATATTGCTGAGGCTGGTTGGGATGTCGCAGCCTGGGGGATAGGCTGAACTGTTATGGCTGGCAGGCAAGGAGTACTCTATATAGTACTCCTTGCTGGCAGGCTAAGTTGCCAGAGCCCCTTCATCCTCTCAGTATAGCCAGAGAGAGCAAACCGTCCAAGCATGGTAACTGCGCGGGACACATGCTGGGCCGACCTAGGGACACCTCCCTGTGCCATATCGTGCTGTCCTGACAGAGCATAAATTTGCGCTCTGGGTGGAAGATAGCGGTAGTCCTGTAGTGGTGTGGACTAGCGTGTAACAAAAGATTCTTGCCTTGGAAGGTATAGATTCTGGCAAACGTGTTCATGTTCATTGAAACGCTTTCGAATACAGTAATTTCTGGTATTTGATACTTTTCCCCCATTCAAAACAAGGTTTGAATAGGTCTATGCATAGAAAGCATGGCAGCAGGGGTTTTCGTATCAAAGTTATGCCTGTTAAAGTTCTTTATCTCGGAAACGGAGATTTTGTATAATGCAGCGTAGCGCATTACCCATCAGAATATTCAGTGTGTATGGTGTAGTTTTTGAACACTAAAATCGAGACGCTCTGTGTGCAAACAATGCCTCTTTTTATGACGTAAAGGCGTTGTTTCGAACTGGAATCGAAGAACGTAAGTACACAAAGAACGATCATAACGCGCGTCTGCGCGAAACGAGTGACGTTAGCGCCCCCAAGCGGCTGTGGTGGTGCTGCAGTAAACATATAAAGTAATGCTGAGTTTTTAAATTGTATTTTACAGTAAAATTGCTTACAAGAACCTTTCACCTTACCAAGCATAGTTACTGTGTTAACAGTAGTGGTGGTTTGTACAGCAGATTTAAGGATTTTCAGCGTAAAGCGAAGCTTTACAGTTGATGGGACACTGTACAGTTGAGACTCTGGTCTACGGCGGATCTACGTGTGTGTGTGATGACTGTCAGCAAAGACTATTCATACAAAGACCGGTCATAACGAGCTGTTGCTATATGGAGTTGCAAGACGCTGGGAAACGCAGCGCCCCCAAGCGGAAGGTAACATGGGTGAATCAATGGAAGTACTGACAACGCTTACCGACAAGTAAAATTGCTTGTTTCTCGACGCGTTTCTGATGCGTTCCGATCATGTTTGTGAATACATTTACTGTGTAATGTGTAACAAAATGATTTGCTGCAATAATGGGGGTGTTTTGGCTTTGTTTTTTGTAGCAGGCGTTGGGAAATCGAACGCGCACATAGGCCTATTGAATCTACATGGTGTTGATGGAACGATCTAATTTTCATTATTATCGAAGAATGCAAGCTTGTTTATCAACGTATACACCCCTGTGGAATATCTTTAGGAAATGCAAACCAATACATACCTGTCAAGAAGGTGATTTGCGGCCAGAAAGTCATTCGATCAAGTGAATTAAGTTGCCGCTTCGGCAAAGATTATAGATACGATCAACTATATAATCTTTGCTGAGGCCACAGCATAAGCATTGGAACAACTGTCGTGGTAGAACCCCTTTTCGTGCAGCTCTGTTTTCATTTTGAGCATATTTGCCTTGTCATACGATCGCCGTATGTCCACAAAACCCCCATAAACCCTCGATCTTGAGACTTCGACTCATCACGATCTTTGCTTACGACTTACACTGCATCCAGGTCAAAGTCGCGCACCCCTTTCGAAGCGTTCACAGATCTGACGTTCCGACGGAACGTCTCACAGTAAAATTGTTGTTTCATTCCGCTTGCCAACCATCTGCACTCATTATCCTCATCATAACTTCGCTCTAAAACTTTGTTTCCGAACGTCCGCTGCATGTGTTGAATGGGGGAAAGAAAGATGTTGTTAGAGTTATCTTTCCTTTCCCCTCCCAGTCGTGACTTGATTATATCTCGCTCGTATTAGTACCAGTGGTTTTGTGAAAAGGCCTTAGTCTCCAAATGCTGATAGGCCGTAAAACTTCATTCATTCATTCATTCACCATCCATCCATCATCTCCACTTATTGAGCATCCCCCTCGTTCCCCCTATACCGTGCGGATAAGACCTAACATGAGATACTGCGCGAAAGACCTCTCTCTGTCTGTCTGTCTCTCTCTCTCTCTCTCTCTCTCTCTCTCTCTCTCTCTCTCTCTCTCTCTCTGGCAGTGCACTTGAACAAGATTAAATCACTGTACAGACGTCGATAAACAAGCAATATTTACATGTCGCTAAGCGGTGTGATTACTTCCCTTGATTCACCCAAGTAACCTTCCGCTTGGGGGCGCAACGTGTCTCGATCCTCACAACAATGAGCTGATGAGCTATCTTTGTGTAACTATATAATCTTTGCTGTCAGTGGGGCAGACTATAAGACAATGTTGCACTCTACTCTTGTTGTGCGGGGGTTCTTCTGGCTTGCGCTGGGAAATCAAAGTGACGAACACTGGTGGTTGTTTTTGATAAACTTTATTCACGCACTGATCGCTACACAGTGGTGAACATCAGTAATCGTCGTCGTACTCGCTTCACTCTACGCACAGTGTCGCAGAGGACTCGCTCCTTACAAAGTTAAGCTCTCACCTTAACTCTGTTGCATCTGCTGATCGTGTCTGACTCGTGTCAGTCGTGTCTGTCTCTCTCTCTCGCTTTGTCGCTCTTTTTATACCTAACCCTAGATTTCCATATCTTTCGTGAACGGAGCTGCTCGAATAGTCTCTCGTGTCGAGCTCTAAATCGACTGGCGTCACGTGACCTGGTGACCGAATTATCAGAGCGACTGCTAAACACAGGACAGCCCGAGCAAAGAACAACAACCAAAGGAACGATAAATTTGACAATAAATATGAATATGCAAAGCAGTGTAAAAATTTCATAAGTTCCCTTTTATTCAATCGACAACCAACGCTCTTTAGCTCACTAATCACTATTCAATGGGGGAAATTAATTTATGAATAAAATTTAGCATTCTGGCATACTGCAATAGTCTGGTTTTACGATTCAGTCACCAACAGCACACACTTGAATATCATCAAAAGGTCTGATGGTTGTGTGAATTTAAAAAAAAGAAAACAAACAGTAGAATTTGACTGTTTTCATTCACCAATTCCGTGTCAATTTGTAAGCTCTATATCACAATGTAGACGGGGAAAAAAGGTGCATAAATACCAGCTTTATTGCAGGGAGTCATTTTGCTACAAATTACACGGTAATTTTGTTGACAAATGTGCTCGAGATTAATGAGAAACACGCCGATACATTCGCGCAACATCGTCTGTATTTACATGTTGCACTGTGGTCTGTTTACCTCCCTTGATCTGCTCTCCATCGCAGCCGCTTGAGGGCGCAGCTTTTCAAGCGTCATCGCGTTTCGTACAGGGAAAGCCTCGGATGCACCTTCTTTGTGTAACTTACGTTCTTTGCTTATAAATACGCACCTACCTTCATATCCCCAGGCTTAAGGCCAGGCTGTATGCTCAGCAGTTCCTTGTGGGAGAGGGATCAACTCAGGAATAAGTGGGTGAGAGGGTCACGCCTCATTAGAAAGGAGTGTGAAGAAGCGGGAAAAAAGGACATATCTGATGAGTGAATGAGGATCTAGATAGGTATTTTTAAAGGTAAAAAAAGTATCATGCTACTTTTAAGACATCCAATGTCGCACTGCTCTTTGCAACTGCGAAAATGCTTGGGGAAAGAGTACTAAGCTCAAACAACCAATAGATTAGAAAGGGGACATGCTGGAGAAAAACGTTCGTGAGGATGCCTCACCACAGGGGTAACATTTTGTTGTACTACTCGATCTAGCAATGGAGTTTAATACATCAAAAGAAAAAAAAGCTTCCAAATGGTGAATCTTATGGTTTCCATACAACGGTAGCTTTGAAAGAACGCCCAACATCAAACAATTATGGCATTTGCTTGCTGAGGGGTTTCGTAAGATTTTGACGAAAGTTAAATCTTTGGTCCGTTACAGCTCATCAAGCCATATTGTCAAGCCACAACGTGTTGGAAGGAAATACAACCAACACCACTCGTTAACGAAACATTTCTCCACACAGGAATCGTATTGAAAGAGTCCTGTCAATCTAGAAAGAAAGGTCGGTTCGTATCCTCCATGAACATAGCTTGGATTTTCGGCGACTGAATCTTCCGCTTTGCCTACAAGGCACGCTAAGTGTTTCCAGAGTCAGCAGACTGCGAACGTGAGTGCCAATTGCCTCATTACCCAAACATCGTGCAGAGTGCCAGGGATGCTGTTCTACCTGGCATCTGACGCATCCAACTCGTCACAACACTGACTGATCAAAGGTGGAAGGGCTTTGTTGGGAAGCACAAAACACAGGTACTGCGGCTTTTGATGGATGGTATGAAACGCAAATCAAAGTCAACCAATGAATTCATGGATCGTGTCCCTGAGGCTCGAAGGTAGTTTGAGAGTGCGTTTGCATAATTCAAAGCTGAAACCACTGGTCTATCGAAAAAAAGTAACTGAATGTCTTTTGCAGGCGCCGAAAAAAGAACATTACATTGTACAATTGATATGTTGCAGTAGAAACATATTCACCGTGCTGTCAAAACGAGTAATACTTTGTGAATTTACCTACACATCTTTGTGAATTGATATACAATATATGCCTAAATATATTTTATGAATCACTCCGTCAATCTGTTCATTAATCTCCATCAGTCTCTCTCTCTCTCTCTCTCTCTCTCATCAGGTAACTCTCTCTCTCTCTCCCTCTCTCTCTCTCTCTCTCTCTCTCTCTCTCTCTCTATCTCTCTCTCTCTCTCTCCCTCTCTCTCTCACCAGGTAAACAAAACACTATTGTAAGGACGCTGTTGGTGCGCATTTGGGATGGTGGCCAGACTGCAGTGAGTCAACTGTAAGTCACCAAGCTGCCAACGCTCCTGACCTGGCAGTCACGTGGCACCAGGGGTGGGGGTGAGGGGATTGGAGGGGGTGGTGGAACGGGGGTCATGATGATGCAGAAGGGGGTTGGTAAGGGCTATGTGAAAGTCTGGAAAGGCTGGGGTTTAGAAAACAGGAAAGGGAAAGGAGGGAGGGGAGGGTTTAATGGAAGTGGTTGCTCAAAGGAGTAGGGATTGGGGTGGAGGCGGGAGGGGTGAGTGGGTGAGGGATGGAAAAGCGCGTGGAGAAGTAAGTAAAAAGTGGGGGTTGGGGCTGGGGGGGGGGGGGGGGGTTGGAGGGTGGTGGTAGAATTGGAAGGATGGGTTAGTGATGCAGGAAAGGGAAAATACGTGCGCAGTTGCAGACACTACGGTGCACATGTTGCAGACACGTGATCCCAAATGCACTGGAAACTGTTCTTGCCTCCATCTGGCATGTGTATCAAACTCAAGGCAAACTGGGCCCCAACTTAGGTGACAATAAGCATCTTTCGAGCAACAAACTGCGTTGTTCCAGATCTAGGCAAGTAACGAGCGTCAGGAAAGTCTATTCTTTCTAGGAGCATAACACAAATAATCAAAAACAGTTCTGCTCAAAATTTCGAATAATGACTTCAATTAAAGCCCCCCCCCCCCAATAAAAAAAAATAACAACAACAACAACAACACCACCACCACCACTACCACCACCAACAACAACAAGAACAACAACAACAATAATAATAATAATAATAATAATAATAATAATAATAATAATAAATCCGCATATTGTCTACAGAAGGCTGAAGAGGAAATACAAAAATAAAACATACAGAGGTCAGGGCTTCTTACTAACAAACAAGGATCACCCTGTCTCCGTCACATAGAGGAGGATTTTATTCAACAAAAGTGTAGCTTTCCGTACAGGCAAACGTGGGGTTTTATTCTATCTAAAGGATAGATGGATGGATGGAAGGAAGGAGTTTATGGCCTAGCAGCCTTTATAGGTTACGTAAGGTCATTAAGCGCGAAAATCACTAGAATAGTTCCGAGCACGCGCAAATCAAGTCACAATGTCCCTAGGAATTCGCCTCTTACGGTCGCGTAGGGAGACGCGGTGGGTCTATTCTGCCCCCCAACCCACTGGGGGCTTTCTACCTGAAATGCATTCCTCCCAATCCCCTTCCTTCCTTCGCTGTGATCAACACCTCACGGCTGCAAGATTTCGACAGATCTCAACCGTCAGGCCTAACAGAGGAGCTAAAGAAACCATCACGGTGGGTCAAGTATACAACACACACCTTCTGCATGTATTGAAATCACACACACACACACACACACACACACACACACACACACACACACACACACACACACACACACACACACACCCTTCCTTACCACTCCAACCGTCCCCAAACCCCCCCCCCTTCCAACCCCCCCCCCCCCTTCCAACCCCCCGCCCCAACCCCCTTTACCCTCATTCCAACCACACAGAAATCCACGGAGCCTTCTCCCTTCTTCCAAAGAACGGCGGATTACATTGTTGGAAACCTGCAGCCCTCACCTCGTCTGCAGGGACTGGAATGGAGTTGCCCTGCCTTCGTGTCCAGCCTGGCGTGACCAATGAATCCAGACCCAGCCACGTGGCCTGGGATAAGGTGGTTAGCAATAAGCTTAGAGGATAAGAGGCATGGCGGGGAAGGGAGGTGTATGTGTAGTGTGTGTGAGGTGTGCGTTATGTGCTTGTGTGTATGTGTGTACGCGCGCGCGCCTACCTATACGCGCGAGCGTGTGTGTGTGTGTGTGTGTGTGTGTGTGTGTGTGTGTGTGCGCGCGTGCGTATGAGTGGGTGCGCGCGCGTTTCTCTCTGTGTGTGTGTGTGTGTGTGTGTGTGTGTGAGAGAGAGAGAGAGAGAGAGAGAGAGAGAGAGAGAGAGAGAGAGAGAGAGAGAGAGAGAGAGAGAGAGAGACAGACAGACAGACAGACAGACAGGGAGGTGTGGTGCGCGTGTAGGAAATTAAGCAGGAACAAAGGAACGGAGAGTGATGAGGAAGGGGGGAGGGTGGCGGGTGAGGGAGACAAAGCTTCAGGTTGCAGAAAGTGGTCGATGAAATGTTCGGGGTGGGGTGAGCAAGAGGGTGGGGTGAGCAAGGGGGTGGGGTGAGGGAAAGAGCGAGAAGAGACAGAGACTAGTGATGGGAAAAAGGGGAATAACTGGCCCTGGGGCACTGGTC